>JABUQX010022999.1:30000-54591 GCA_015478945.1 Trachelipus rathkii
ACACTCTCCCACGCTATATTCATTATCGAAATCGAATACCGGCAATACTTTAGCGTCGGCGTCTCCAGAAAGAAGAAGATACGTATCATCGCTTTAAACTTGTGAGTGTTCTTTTTTGCGTGTATGAGCTGAAAGACGAGTGATTGAGCAACAAAAATGAGTTGTTACGTTCAGGTTTGTGAAGAAGAGAATGAGGAACCTATTGAGCTTCCTTCTGAAGAGGATGGTACTTTGCTGATGACGACGTTGGTTGGGTCATTCCCTGGAGCGTGCGGTCTGAAATTCCGTCACCCTGAAAGCCAAGTATTGCGTGTGGTGAGACTGATTGATGATCGCCTGCATGCCCCAGATGAAGGATGGAATTTTGTGTTCTTCTGCGTGTTTCAAAAGCCTGGTGAGTGAATGTTTGTATAAGACGTAAGTCGTATGATATACTATATTCGTAAGTACGTTTTTTTTCAGCTTGGAAGCTTTATAAATGCTATTCTGAAGTTTCATGTATGTGTTCAATATGCAACGTGTATGGTGGTATTGCGCATACGCCATTTTGAATATGAAATGGTAATTCGAATATTTTAATTGAAAAGTTTGTTGTATAATGCAGTTAGTTGAAATGTTTAATCCCATTGTGATGGAAAAGGGTAATAGTCCGCTTCCGCCCGACCATTCATTCCTATTCTATTGTAACTAAACAAAATTTACAGAAATTAGTAAAAAAAAAGAAGTAATAATTGGGAGACCTTTTCCTACATTAAATATACAAAATTAATAATTCTACAGCAAATGTGGAGCTATGCTTAATATATAAATAAATATATTATATATATAATATATATATATATATATAATATTATATTATAATATATATATATATATTATATATATAACATTTAAAAAAAAAATTAGATATGGGTATAAAGCAGCGCTGCCACATGTTGGTAATTGTGGAGCATTGTCTAGTCCAAATTAGTAATACTATTAAAACCACATGTAATATACAAAAATGGTAACTGTTTTTTTTTTTAGTAAATGTAGTTTCAAGTGGGAATGAATTAAATACTAATTAAACATTTAATATACTAAAATGGTATAAAAAGATTATTTGATATTTTTTTAAATTTTTGATTTACTGATTCCATATAGGTTAGGCCTCATTTTAGGACCCAACTATTTCAGGTTATGTTAAGTTTTATGTATGTTCAGTAAATCTGTGTATACTTAACAAATCTTATAACCTAAACCCATGAGATCTAACCTATGTTTATTGTCCATGCCATAAGCCTAAACCTAACCTAGATGGTTCTGTTACTATAAAAGCTGACCTAACTAACCAACATGGTTTGATTGTAGTTTTATTATATATACATATGGTAATAGTCCGCTTTAGGGTAATCCTATCATTTTAATATTTTAGAAAAGATAATAGGGTAATTGTGGAGTATTATTGACTTGACATATATACTGTATTAAAATTATGATTATTTCATTTACAAAAAATGATTTAAAATTTTTTTTTTTGGGGGGGGAGTTTTTCTTGTATTTTATGCATATATTTTAAAGCAAAATATAAAAAATAAAATTCAGAAAATTTTAACCTGCTAATTTTCTCATTTTTTAGGGATATCTATCAATTCTTTGTTCCAATTTTTTATATCTATTGCATTAATATTTTTCCGATAATCAATAATTTTGCATGATTATCAATAATTAGATTGTTCTGCCAAATTTATGTATATTAAAAAAAATATAGATTTGTGCAAACTAATTTTGTAATAATAAAATAAAGTAAAATATATATTTTTTAATAACTACACATATATATATATATTATATATATATATGATATATATATATATTATATATATATATATATATATATATATATATATAATATATAGGCTAAATTTAAGAATTGATCAGTAGATAATTTTGCGAGTAAGTTGAAACAAGTTGCATGAGTCTGTATTAGATTGACTCGCACGGAGTTCATGAGGCGATTGAGTATATATATATATATATATATATATATATATATATATATATATATATATATATATATATATATATTTATATTATATATATATATATATAGTTTTAGGATTTAAAACTAACGAACACCCAAGAGTAGACAACATAAATATCAGTTGTTGGGGTTGGGTTCAACCTGTAGGTGACGATAGGGGGAACTTTGTTTCCTCCTTCTTTCCCCTTGGCTGAGCCCCCTAATGGGAAAAGGTTTCCTTGAACTTCAATTTTTATGGGACTCCTAAGCCGATGGGGGGAATGAAGTCCCCCCATCATCCACCTAGAGGCTGAGAAACCCCAACAACTGATATTTATGCTGTCTACTCTAGGGTGTTTGTTGTTTTAAAACATAAATAATGACTTTATATCATAATATATATATATATATATATATATAGTATATATATATATAATATATATTATATATATATTATATATATATATATGAGACTTAGTTACTACATATTTAAATAAAACTTAAAAAACTGACTCCACGCTTCGTTTCATTCAACGTACTCGTAAAAATTTTTTACTGATCACAATTTTAAATTTTTCCCTACACATTTATAGCAACATATATTCATATAGGTTAGGCCTTGGTTTAGGACCCAACTAGTTGAGGTTATGTTAATTTTGTTAAGTATGTACAGTAAATCTTGTATAGCTTAAGAATCTTATCTTAACCTAATTAGGAGGGGCTAACAGAGACCTAACCTATATGGACTGGTGTGGATGCCGTAGACCTAAGCCTAAAATAGATGTATACGCTGTCGTAAAAGTTGACCTAAGTTAGATGTTTAGACTATATATATATATATAAAATATATAAAATTTTCTATTTATCACAATCTTAAATTTTCCCATATATACGTTTATAGCAACATATATTCCTATAGGTTAGGACTTGGTTTAGGACCCAACTAGTTTAGGTTATGATAAGTTTTGTTAAGTATATACAGTAAATCTGTGTATACTTAAGAAATCTTATCCTAACCTAAACTAGGAGGGGCTAAAACCGAGACCTAACCTACATGGACTAGTGTGGATGCAGCAGACCTAAGCCTAAAATAGATGTATACGCTGTCGTAAAAGTTGACCTAAGATGTTTAGACTATATATATAATATTGTATTTGTGATTAATTTGTGCTTTTTTTATTGTATATTACATACAAATATTCTACAAATTTTTTTTACGTACTTGGTCTATAATATCGATTCCTCGAAATTAGTGAAAAATTGATTATAATCTGATAATCTGAAACACATTTCAACAGTTTCCTCATTCCTATATGAACAGAAAAAAGTAATGCTTTTCAGTGTGTTACTATTAATATTTTTAGTGAAAATATTAACTCAAAATGCGTAAAAAAAAAACTTCAAATTTTTGTAAAACTTTTCGTAAATGAAATGTTTATAGTTTTAATATAGTATGTACCTGAACTCAAGTCAGTAATAATCCACAATTACCGATAATAGATTTTTGATATTGCCATCAAGAGTTGATATTTCATTGAAATACATGCAAGCGATATTTAGTCATAATTTATGCACTTTTACGCAAATATAAATTATTTTACTGTTATATATTATTATATATATATATATATATATCATATTATATAATTATATATAATATATATATATATATATATATATCATATAATATATATATATATGGTGACTCCCAGCAACTTTTTTTACTACTTGTGCCCTTTCTCTCTCTCTCCCTCTGCTCTCTCTCTCTATATATATTATATTTATATATTATTATATAATATATATATATTATATATATTATATTACTATTATATAATCTATATTTTATATTAATATATAATATATATGATTATAAAATTGTTACACTCATTAGATATTTGATTTATCCATATTTTATAGTTTTTCTTTTAGAATATTTTCCTAATGTAAACCTAGATTATACAGTTAAAAGTTAATATTTTTGACATGATGATATTAGCAGAACTTAAATATTTATTATTTTTATCTGAAATGTGCATTAAGAACAAGTGAATGTTTATTATAAATTATTTTTTTTTTAAATAAAACTAGTGCTTTATTAGATTCCTAGATAGGAAAAAGAAACTTGTAAAAAAAAATTATTCACAATTTTCACCACTAGATAGGAAAAAGAAACTTATCTTCAAATTTTCTCTCCGCTTTTTTGGAGAGGCATGACCGTTACCATTTATTATTGTTTAAAAACTAGCATTATTCAATGGCGATGATTCTTACACTGAAATTTATATTTTACATAATCTTTCATTTGTATTATGTAATGTATTCTTTCAGATGACCTATTTTCATAAAAGAATTTTATAACTACGAAATTTAAAGATCGTTTGTTTCTATAATAACTTGTGCTAAGCACGAGTGTAGGAGTCGCCTCTGATGTATATAATATAATATATATTATATATATATATTATATAATATATATAATATATCTATATATATATATATTATATATATATATTATATATTTTTTTTTTACTAATCAATAGTCATGGTGAATGCATAGCAGGCTGGTGTACATGCATAGCAGACTGCTCGCTGAAGCATTTGCTTCTAATGCATGCGAGTGTTGCCCTTAAAGAACTGTACGGCTCTGCTCATGTGCAGCACATATTAGAAGTGAGTGCTTCAGCAAGCAGTATGCCAGCCTGTTGGTATTTGATTAGTTAAAAAACAAATTAAATTCGTAATTTAAAAAAAAATTTAAGTAAAATTTATGCAAATGTAGTATAATTCAAATTTTTGAATTTATTTTAAATAAAGTTTATATATATATATATATATTATATAATTATCAGTGGCATGCTACAACTGTATATAGTATATATATATATATATTATATATATATATGTTTATGGTTTTAATAGTATTTATATTAGACTAAATGGAAATCTAATTTCCTTTGTCTTAAAAAGTCTTCCCTACATACTTATTTTAATAATTCTTGTAAGTTATTTATAGTCAGAGTAGGAATGAGAGATTGGATGGAAGCTGACTATTACTGGTAAAGTAAACTTTCACTACAATCACAGATTTTAGTGTTAGAAACTATAAACATTATATTCAGTTTTTTTTTTTTTTTTTTCTAAAATGGATGAAAAAAATAAAAACATTAATATTACACTCGTGTTAACTTTTTATATGTGGATGTAATTAGTTTTTTTTTTTTTTTAATTGTAAATTATTTTTTTTTTACCTAATATATATATATTTTTAAAATTATATAATATATATATATATATATATATATTATATATTAACTTATATTAATATATATATATATATATATATATATATATATCTATATAATATATATTACTATTATATATAGACATTGGGTGTAGTGAATTGGATCAGTAAAATTTGTGCGGGGGGGACTAAATATAAAAAAAAATTTTTTTAGCCATTCAGTAGTACTACAAGTTTCATTTAGATTATCTTTAATTCTATATTTTTTATATTTTTAAAAAATTATTAGGGGAGGAAATTTCCTAGAATAGAATTTCACTTTTGAAAAAGGAGTTTAACTTTATAAAATGAAAAATTATGGATGGATTTTAATGAGTTTTTCAGTGTATACAGTCGAGTATGTTAGTTTTAAACTGGCAAAGTAAATCTTTGTTTATAACAGTACATTGTGGTTAAATCACTGCGCCTAACTTGTCCCTGTTCACCTGTCGCATAAAAATCATGAGGGGTGAATAGGGACACCATTATTATTCTTATTTTATACATTGACATTATTACTTATAGGTAACTTTAGTATAATAAACATTTACCTATTAAGTAAAAATTAAAATAAAATAAATTATACAGAAAATTTAAATTCCAAGAAGTGTCCTTATTCATCCCCCTGAATGGGGTAAATAGAGACACCATATTTTTTAATCTTATTTTATATATCATATGGCTAATTTTAATATAATAAACAATTACCTATATTAAGTAAAAATTAAAATAAAAAAATTAAATTTATACACATGAATTCCAAGAGATGTCCTAATTAACCCCCATATGGTGTTCCTGTTCACCCCATCGAGGAATGTCTGAATAAGTTTTGTTTAAACTTTAACCATTATTATTAGAATTACATTATTATTTAATTGTGCACTTATGATCAACTAAAGGCCCATGATTTTCAGAAGAAAAAAAAAATTCCAAAAAGTTTATTGGTGAAAAGTAGGGAGACTAAGTTGTGCTTAGTGTCCCAACTCACTTCTGACTATATATATATATATATATATTATATATATAATTAATTAATAATATAAAAATATAATATATATATAATATATATTATATAATATATATTATATATATATATATATATATATATATATATAAATTTTTGTCTATTAAATTTTTGCCAATATGATTACTAAAAAATTGTTTTCCTCTCATTTAAGCCAGTACAGTATTCTGACAATATAGTAAATGACAAAAATATTGGACTTTCAAAATCCTGAAAAGACAAGACTGTCAATCTTCCTTTCATAGTATATATTTTTTATTTTTAATAGTCTACTTAAAAATTTTGCTACAAATTTGATGTTTCATGCTACATTAGGCTTGCTCTAATCCTTCGTTCCCAAGTATTTTGTGCTTATAGTTTCTATAATGGAAGAAATCTCCCATTATTGTGGTGAAGGTAACTTTAACCAAGCATTGAGATAGTAAAAAGCCAAATGGACCTATTGACTGTCCCAGTCAATTAGAGTAAATAGGCCTGATCACTCAACATGCTCATGCAAAACCCTAGCTAGAGCTCGTCAATATTGATCTTACAATAGTCTGTTAATTAGGCTACTACCAAAGCAAAAACTATAGAGCTCTAAGGTATATGCTAACCACATTACAAGTTTTTTTAATAAGTTTATCATGGGTACAACATGGTTTTACCTTAACTAAAAACCCACCAATTTTACTTGGTCAAAATATTCTAGATGATGCCCAAACCATCCATATACCTATCCAATCCTTTACTAAAAATTACTAGTGAGTCACACTTGACAATCTCCAGCAAATCATTCCAAAAATTAATTCTATTATGAGTGAATGTTTTCTTAAAATCAAGATTACATGCATCCTTAATTTTCTTAGTCCCAAGGTCTGCTATAAAGAGTTTAGTATGTAAACCAATTAAGTCACAATCTGTAGAAGGTATCTAAATTTTACTAATACCAATACCATGGTATCTGTGCATGCTAAGTAAGTTATTGCCAAGTAAGATATTGACAAGCCCTGTGCTATTCCGTAGTTTTGATAAAGACATGCCTCCCCAACCGCATTAACCGACCACTTCCAAACTGTCCAGGCACCACTGCAGCACATCTGCATTGCAGTGAACGTTCTCGCCGTCGGTCGTGGCTAATTCTCTAGCACGCCTGTGTTGAGGAGAGTGCAGAGACACTCTCGAACTGTCCGTAAAGAGCACTCTGTTGCCCCATCGTCAACCGCTCCAGATGGATTGTGTTTTCGGGCAAATGCAGTTGCGCCTCGATGATGCACGTGCGTGTGCGGACTTGTTGGACTATGACAGGCCTCCGTTGCTCCGATCTTGTTCCGCAAGGCGTCGACGCACTGTATTTCATCTACCCTTGTGCCGCTTACCTTCTCCAGCTGTATCTTGTAGATGTGATTGCGTTGTGTGGACGCAACTCGTAATGCACGCAGACCGTATAAATCGGTCTTCCGACGGAAATGTTCGTGGCCACTGGACCTACACGTGTCTTCGGCCGGCGATATTGTTCTGCGTGAGCTGGTCCTGGACACCCTTGTAAGCCGGTGTGTGTGGTGACACCGAACGAAGTCGACAAGCCGACACTCGAAGCAGTGTCTTCGGCGTTTGAGTGTTGTTTATCTGCACCCACTGATCTTTTGACAGTTGACGCACAATCCTCTCCTTGTTTTCGGAGTCGCTTCATACGTGATGATCCCTCACTCGATTATACCCCCGACATAATCTACCCCACTCTCCTAGGTTGTTACGGAGGTTTATGTTGTCCTAAAATATTATTCTCGGTGGACGGCTCCAATACGCAGCGAATTCTTCTGTGGGTTTTGGTTACAAGTATTGAACAGTGATGTTCGTCGTCTGTTCATGTATGTGGGGTTTCAATGGAGGTTGGCATTCCCGTTCTTAGCGAAGTGAACATTAACCCTAGTGAGTGCGTTATATTTTTGACGAAGTAGAATGTATCTTTATACATTATTTGCTTTTTCATTAGGTCCATCTTATAACTTCAATATTATATCATATATTATATATATATATATATAAATATATAATGTATATATAATATATATATATATTATATTATATGTAGTATATATATATTATTATATATATATTATATATCTAGCTTATAAACACCTTACTTTATAGAATGCTCTATTAATTTGTCTTTTATGACTATTTTGTAGTTTGTATGTCTTCCCTACGAAATAGTAAATAGCGACAATTTCGAATTATTCGAGAAAATGTTAGTCACATGTCTGAAACAAATTGGTCTTTGAACTTCAATTCAACTCGATATTTACTTTATTATAACACTAGTATTAGTGAATTGAATATAGTGAAGTCAAACTAGAACTATTGAAATCATTTAGTAGAGGCCAAAAAATGGTCCTAGAAAACTGCAAAATATATTATTGGACTCAACAGAAATATTATCTTTTAGTAGGACTAAAAACATAATTTCACAAAACTGCCTCATGACCTTTTTAGGTTTTCAAGCGACAATTTATAATTGGAAATAACTATAATTGTTGAATAAGTAAAAATTTAATCCACAACGCACACTTAACGAAGGTATGAGAGTTCTAAATAGTGAATCTCATCGTTACATTTAAAAAAAAATAATGAATCCTAACAGCAAAATTAACAGACATTAAAAAACTTTAGAAATTTACCACTTCGAACAGATCTGTTCAAGACGGATGGACACATTTCAATACAATAAATTAATCAAATCCCAAAACAACAATATTAACATATGGTCTTCTTTAGTGCGCTAAAAAGGATACTCTAATTATTATTATTATTATTTATTATTATTTATTATTATTTATTATATTATGATTATTATTCATTAAATTTATATTATTATTCATATATTATATTATTTATTAATTATATATTATTATTATTTATATTTATTATAGTTATATCATGGTTGACTTAAAGTATTTATTATTTATTATTATTATTATTATTATTATTATTATTAATTATTATTATATATTATTATTATTATATATATTATTATTATTTTTTATTTAATTGATTATTATTATTATATATTTTATTATCTCGCCTTTTTTTAAATATATCTTTAATATTATTATAGGTAAATGAAATTTGTGAGAGGTTCTTTTCGAAAATTTCTATAACTTACCTTATTGGAACTATTGGTAATAGTATTTTATTGATTATCTATTTATTACTTATTTATATATTATTTACTTATTAATTATTATTATTTGATTATTATTAATTATTATTATTATCTCTCTATACTTATTATATTTAATTAATTATATTTCGGGTCTAAAGGGACAGGACACTGTGTAGCAATTAGTAGACCCCATTTTAGATACTAGCGGAAATTATTTTGTTATTAATTATTAATTGCAATAAATGTAGTTTGTTAAAATTATTCGTAACCATGTAGCAATGTAAAATTTTACTTACCTGATAAAAGCCTTTTAAATTCGAAATTGAATTATTATTATTATATATTATAACTTACTTATTGATTGGTAACTAGTATTTTATCATTCTGTATATAATGTTTTATTAATATATTTATATTATTATTAAATTAATTTTATTACGAAAAATTATATATCTGTTCTGCATATATTAAAATTTTTAGCCGGCTATAAACTAAGACAGATTGGAATCTTTCTACAATTTTAATAATATAAGATTGAAGAATATCTTCTGCTACCACGAGAAGAAATTACAAACTGTTGACCGTAACTGCCATTAATCAACAATAACATCAGATGCCCAATAATCTTAAATATATATATGTGTTCGTTAAGGACGTGACCCAAGAAGTGGCGATGTCACCAATAAGTGGTAAGTATATATATACTATACTATATATTATTATATATATATATATCTATAATATATTATATATATATATATACTATATCTTTATATATATATATATATATATATTACTATTATATATATATAATATATTTACGATATTATTATATTTATTTATAAATAGTTATATATATTATATATATACCTATTATATATATATATTTAACTATATAATATATATATATTTTTAATATTACTATAATTATATATATATATTATAATATATATGATAACAAATAGTTGAAATGCCTCAATATTCAGACTCATATCAAGTGATAAAAATATAGCGGGAATACGAGAGGAACAAATACGGAGGGATCATAACGATAATAGTAAAGGCACACATTTTTCTAATTTTATAACACCAGTGAATCCCAAGGGAAATCTCCAATTATGCGAAATGCGACTTCGATTTTTTTTTTTTTTTTCAAGATACGGAAAGCATATGAATTTAAGGTGCTTGAAGCATTTTTTAAAACTTCCCATGGAACATACGTATATATATTATATATATATAATTATATATATATATATTATATATATATATATATGATATATATATTATATATATATATATTTATTATGATATATAATATAATTATATATATATATATATCATATATATATATACTAATATATATATATATATAGTATATAAGGAGATAAAAAGTTTCTCAGGACAACTCGAACCGATCAACAACAGCCGTCCCCGTTGGAACACAGTACAGAGACTACTACTAGCTCCATTCCGCTCCACCAAAAGAAGGCATCTCGACAGTTTTCAAGTCTCCTGCCCTTCGTTTTCATTGATTGGAACTCGATACATCCCTATTTAAATCCACCAGAAAGGGTGCTGGTTGAACAACCTAGCTCGGGGGAACCGTTATTTTTCTGGGGGGCTCCTGCGGTTACAGGAGCACAACCAAAGTCCAAGAAACGCGCACACATGGGCCAGACAGGCTGTGTTATAAAAATTTGCAATACCATCTATACCGAAGGTAGCATCGAGACAGGACTCGAGACATCGAAAACAGCGTCGCCGTATAGATGCGTGTAGCCCCAGAACCAGGTGTTCCGCAACACCCCTTCTATGAAATTTAAAATATATTTATATCGCTCATCTAATATATACTATATATATTTATCTATATAGTATATATTACACATTATATATTATATATATAATATATATATACTATAAATAATCTATCTCTAATATATATATACTATATATATTATATATAATATATAATATAATAATTAATATATATATATATATATTATTAATATATAATCATAAAATATATATATATATATTTATATATATATAATATTCATACTATATATATAATTACTATTATATATTATCATATTAATATATAATATATATATATATATATATTATATAACGATATGTAATATAATATATAAGTATATATAATATATATTATAATATATATAATATAATTATTATATTTATTTATTATTGTATTTATTATATTTCATTATTATTTATTTATTTATTTAGTTTATTTATTTATTTATTATTTATTATTTATTCAGGTAGGAAAGACTTGAGGCGACACAAAAACAAAAAAATTTAAAGAATGCTAGGTCAGCTATATAAGCAAATTACAATGCTACTTTGACAACAATTTACAGCGATTAAAATATACTCAATTTTATTAGCTATAGTAATGCAGGACAAGATTTCTTGAAATTAGATTTAGTTAGCCCGATGTTCTAATGTCCAACGGCAGATTTATTTTCCATGACAAGACATGCAAACTTCAAACTTCAACTTCTAGTTCTGGTTTCCGCAAAAATCGTCGACCGCGCATCCCTTAGTTAAAAAACTTGATTGAATCGAGGAAGCCTCTACACTGGTGGAGATGGTTCTTGGCCCTTTTAATTGACTTAAAAAAAGCTTATGACACAACGTTGGGAACTTGGGTTCTCCTAAACTCCATTTGCTCGGTTTTCGAGGACAGCTCCCTCTCTTTATTAAATCCCTTCTGTTAGACTGATCTATCCAGGTTTGGTGCTCTTGAGTTCTATCACGCTAACTTACTCTAGATAAAATCAATTTATCCCTCTATGTTGATGACCTGGCGCTATATATTGCCGGTGCACCAGAATGCCATTCTTGAAAGGCAACTTCAACTAGTTATTTCGAATATTTCACCAAGGGGTAATTTAATTTTTCCCCCAATTGGGCTTCCATTCTCAACCACCAAAACCTCAGCAGTATATTTTTCTAAAAAAAGTCGATAACCAGCCCTTCCTCCCGCGAACCTTAACTTATATGGTTCACCCATTCTTGCAACTTCACCAAGCTCAAAATTTTCTAAGGACTCATTCTAGATGCACTTAACATTACTCACCAATTAAACTCCTGAAAACCGACTTCTCATCGTAGTGCTTTACCTATTAATTCACTACTCACTCAAAGAATCCTGGAACCCTAAAAACAAGATCGGTGCTGATTCGCAAGTCCACTTTTAAGTTTCACACGGATTTAATCCCTGCCATCGAAGATGGGACTATGGCTGACGTAGTATAAGTCATTGATTCCCAACCCTATTACACTGATTAGATCCATCCAAAGACGAGGTGTCCATATCTTCCAGCTGGAGCCTTTCGACAGTCCCGGCGGGTGAGACTTGAAGCTCGAATCCCAGAATTGCGATGCCATTCTCTGCTTCGAAAGGTAATACATTATGTGCACAAGTAATCTTCCAACCAGCATATATCTTCTCTAAAACGCTCAGTAATGGCGAGAGAGTACCTCAGAATCCTCCTCACTAGCCATTTGCGAACCACCAGTTTATAATTACCCCAAACGTCTCAAATCCCTTTGAACGATTGCTGCCGGTCTTATATGCCGGGCCCAATTTTTAGGTTCTGAACTCTCTTTCCTAATTAGCCACACCAGCTTCTTTGTAAGGCATCAATCCTGTCTCAATTCCCCAGCTTCACGGGTGTGTGTTTACTCCAAACGTGTTTTGACGGCTTATTGACAAGGCAGAGAAGAGCTGTAGATTACCATCTGCCTTTTTCTATCCGTGACCCCTATCCCCCATACCCGTCTTCCCCTTTGCTTCAATTTTTAAGGCAGAAATGGTATAATGATTGCTCTTTCATCAAATTCTATTTACTTAACAAGGCCACCTTTTTATGGCCATTTATTACGATTCGCTCAGTGTCTCTCGACGCTTGTTAAAGCCCCCTATCTTAAAACATTAAAAACACAAATGGTATTCGCTGAACAACAATTTCTTCGGCTTCCACTCCCGTTAGAAACAAAATCATACTATGTTTGGAACCCCTCTCGCGTAATGGCGATGTCATCTGGTTCTCGGTAACGAAATCCGCTGACAAGAGGCAAATGGCAGCCTCTTCTTTTCGGAGCTGTTCTAGGTACACTCCTGATGCCATTCGACAAGTCGCCTTCCATCAACTAATTATTCCTACTCTCCGACAGGACTTCTGTCTTACTGGCAAGAGGTTTGCTGGAAGATGATCGCCCGAGGGAGAACACTTAGAATAATAGCCGAACATTGGTGAAGTACTTCCTCTCACCGACGAAGCGTTGCACGAGGGGATACTTACACTCCTCCGTATTGGCCACACCATATATCACCGCCAGCAACCTGCATGTACGGGACCTGACCTCCCATCTGCAATTTTGCCACGTCGCCATTATCGCCAATCACTTTACCAATATTTTAATAGATTGATCCTAACTGGCCCCATTCGCCGTCGTCATTTTTTACTTTACTTATGGTTCCAGAACCATACTAAAGGTCTGTCCCATATCTTGTCTGATCCTCCACGTTTACACGTAACTCTTTTTCTCTTATCTTTCATGAAACGATTATTTCTTTACAGCATTATGCATTTTGTTATGTAATTTAGGACTATTTACTAATGTAAGGACATCTTTTTATTTAGTTTTTATTTATTTCTTGACTGAATATTCATTCACACATCAAATTTTCTTTATTAATATTTAAAATATGTATAAGCAGACCACCATGGAGATGATTATTAAACCCAGTGTGCAGATTCATCTTGCTGGTTCGTCCTGCGTTCCGTATATATAGTATATATCATATTATATATATATATTATATATATATATCTATATATATATATATTAATATTTATGTATATATATAGTATATATATGTACTTATATATTATTATTACTAATATATATATATATATATATAATATGATGTATGTTTGTATGTAACCTTTTCTCCTTGAAGATTTCAATTGACAAAGTATTTAAATTGGTGAAGACATCTGACATAAAGGCTAATTTGACTAAACAGGAAAAATTTGTGAAACGATCATTAGGTGAAATTGCTTCTCCGGGGAATATTTTATTTTGTCTCACAATTCTCAAAAATGAGTCAAACTTCATCTCGTGATAGGCAACGGGCTACGCAGCGTAGCAAAAGTTTGTAGTGTTTGCTGTTTATATCTTTGCAAATATGTTCAAAAAATCTTGAAATCAAGGGTTTGGTTTATCAATTTATTTTAAATAATTTTGAATGATTCGATTTAGGTCTGCAGTAGTTTTTCTGGTATCTTAGCAAATGGAGCTCCTTATGCATGCAGCAATGGTATCAATTCACCGACGGTATAATTTCTATAATCTGTGTCACAAATCCATATCATCCAGAAATTATAAACTCTTTTGAAATCGTTAAAAAAATCTTCAGCTGAAGTCTGCACCAACGAGGAAATAAACATTATGTATGTGAAAACATTTATGACATGCTTATATTTAACATAACACAGTAATGTCGCTTTGTTTGCTGGGTTTGTGCTTTCGTCCAGTTGCAATTCAAAGTAGGGAACATATAAATTCTCTCTAGTAATTGTGTCAGTTGACAATGATATTAGTGAAAGGCCCTTAGCAACTTTCTCGTTGATTAACGCAGATATGATTTTTTTTTTACAGAAAGGGTTATTGTGTGTAGTTTTACCGTTTTTGTTATTAACTGATAAAATTCGAATACAGCCCTTAAATCATTTTCAGTGTTACATCCAGTTGCAGTCTTTTTAACAATTTCTCCCCTTTCCCGATGTTCATGCTACTTACTTTTGAAAAAAACAATCGATGCTCTTTGTGGCATGTTCTTTAGGTTTAGTATTGAAATATCTTCTTGAAGTACATCCACACTGTGGCATTTGCTTGTCTTCTGGACCTGTACATGTAAAGCCAAACGACCGACAGAGTATGTACGTTCGCCTATACGGCAACACCTTAAGAGACAATGGCAAAAGAAGCTCATTTTGCTGCTCATTGAACAGGAGATTCACTTCAAATCAATTCTTTTATTTCACACTTCAGTCAAAGATCCAATTTTACGGCATCTGTCATAATGTGATTGTTTACGAAATTCCTAGTCCGTCGCATTGGTCACATTTGCATTCAAACTCTAGACAATTGAACGTGACTAGCGAAGAAAGCACACGAGCTTCGTAGTCAACATTCTATCAAGTCACTTTCCCCAAACCGAAACAAACACTAAAGCGATTTATCATGTCAATCACCATTAATTTATCATCTTCAGAATCCTATAATGTCGAGATAGATTATTCTATTTATCTCTCGCGGCTTCCTGACTCGTCTGCGCATCAGAGAAAAGTTTTTTCGATTTAGGGGACATGCTCGGAATATCTGCCACTCCACCCATTATATCCACGGAACTGCACCAGAACACTCAGATGTCATCCTTTTAAAGAAAAAAATCAGTTTTTTTTTGGATAAGCATTTACATCTTCCTACAACACTAGATTATTTACAGAGAAATTCTTACAAAAATGAGCAAAGTTGATACCTGTTTCTTTTTTAACTACACAAAAATACTTAACATTTTTGAAACCTTCGCAGACTCTTGAAGTTACGAAGGGTGGACCACAGTCAAGAACGGACGAATTATAAAGATATATGTGTGTGCGCGATGGTCTAATGCATTGTGGCGAACTCGTAAAGTAGAAGGAAATGAGAGAAGATGAATAGAAGCACATGGGAAAAGGAGTGTAGTTGTTGTTCCAGCCAATCTTAACACTTTGCTCTAGAACGGCGAGCTTTCTTCAACTTCGGATTTTACTCTCTCTCTCTCTCTCTCTCTCTCTCTCTCTCTCTCTCATCTAGTGAATATTATAATATATATATATAAATATATATATTATTTATATATATAATCAATAAATAGTAATAGCCTAATATAAATATATATATCTATAATATCTTATACAAATATTACATTATATGTAGGATACTATATTATATATATATATATATTTACTTATAATATTAATATACATATATGAATATAATATAATATAGAATATATATAATATATATATAATATAACAATATATATATATATATAAATATAATATATATATACAATAATATCTATAATCTATATATATCTAATATATATATATAACTACTATATATAATAATTATAAATTATTAATATATTTAATATATATATCATATAGTAATATATATATGAATAATAATATATCTATATACTAATATATACTACTATATATATAAAATTAATAGTAATTGATATATATTATATATAATCATATAATGCGGAGCCGACCATCGATCCTTTCTCAGTATGACCAAGGCTAGAAATGTCATATTTGCGGCAATTAGGAAACATCCGAAATGTGATATAAATAAATAATAAATGGATAATAGCCTGCGCTTGTAATACGTTAATGATTTTCTTTGTTAATGTTAGACCTCATACTTAATTTTTTAAAAATGGAAAGGATACCTAACTCCAATAGCTCATATTCCTTAATTTCAAGATCTAATCATACATAATGTGATATGTGCTTTATTTAACTTATCGTGAAGAAAGGTAATACATAAATATTCAATAATAAAAAACGTGGGTGACACTTTTCTTCATTGACTGGTCCGCTAGTTTGCTTCTCGGTAAGAATGAATTTAAAAGGAAATGATAAATTATATAAATTTTTCCTTTAAGTTGTTACTGTTACTTGCAAAAACGTATAGCTTAATTAATTGCAGTAGAAAAAATTTAACAAAAATATTTCTACGTACCAACAAAAATATTTAAAAACTACATATTATATATATAAATCATAATATTACTATATATATCTATATATATATATATAATATAAATATATATATATTCATATAATATAACTAAATTAATAATATAAATAATTATATATTATTAATATATATATAGTGTTAGTAGTCGATGTGGTTGTCCTGTGCGTGATGTATGTCCGCAGATTCGAAACTTATGTCTGATAATGATTTGAAAAAAAACTATGCACACCACCCTTTGAGACAGAGCGTGTTGCCTCCTAAATCGCACGTTAGTTCAACTTTTAGCTGAACTTTTAAACGATCCTAAAAAAATACAATAAGTAGAAAGTAGAAGATTTAAATTCACAAATTTGAAGCATGAGTGTGAAAGTTCACTTTCTTCATTTCCACTTGAACCTTTCCCAGAAATTAGATGTTACGTGAAGAGCACCAAAGAAAATGATTTCTCGAATCAGGATTGCGGAGTACGGAAGTCGGAAACCACCCGTCGAGTCGCGGGAAGTCGGGCAAGTCGGCTAGTTTTGAGAAGCGTGCAAGAATACAGTCAGCACCAGTACGGAAAGTCGAAGTCGGTAAATTTGAAGAGGGTGGAGTCGGAAGTCGAATCGCACAACATCGGTATATTTTCAAGATTGTCGCACAGTCGGAGATCTGGAAGCATCTTTTCTGAATAGAGGATCGGTCGAAAGAACATCTTTAACTTTCAAAGAATATTAAATTGTGACTCTGTGATTGATTTCACAATTATTCATGCACGTATTATTGAATTTCGGCTGTCACCATCATAAAATCGCCAATTGCAAACGTTCGAAGATTTTTAACACATACTCCCTAGGTTTTCAATTGGATTCGAATTTCTAATAAATTCAACCTTCAACCTTAATCACACTCTATATTTAAAGATTAACCCTGAATGAATAAAAGACATCCATACCGAACAAGATTTTTGGGTATTTATGCTGTTCAAAAAAGCAATATTGCTTGTTGTTGCTATTATTATCCAATCTCAATACAGGGGTAATCTTAACTGAGAAACAACAACAAACTCCTAGGTGAAGACAGACTGCAACGATGTCAAGAACACTAAGGCAACGTCCTCTAGCAAGAGAAAAGGATAACATTAAACATTTGTAAGTAGATGAAACCTACACACTATCTCCAGGTTCTACCTTCTCCAAGTTCCTTCTTCGAAAAGTTCTAGCTTAAGTATTAGAAGCCTTTTTTCATAAGGTATAGATGCTTAGTTGAAAGCAATTAACTGTTGACCTCATTAAGAAAGTCTCAAGGCTACCATACAATCCTGATGTAAACACCTTTTTTAACGTCAATCAATATTTTGTTGAACTGAAAGAAGTGTTTCGCTATGTACGACTTGTAGGGTTTCCTCCAGAAGGGAATTGGTGTTACTGCTCTACCTCCAACCGCAAGATAACGCTGGGAACTGCCAATTTTACTGCTGCTTACGCATTATTAAATCTGACCAAAAGACCCGGAACAAAGTTGACAGTAAAACTAGAAGATCGCCAGTCTTCTTTATTTTCAAAGAAAACTAGAATCAGTCCTTCTTTAGTGGTAAAATTTAAATTCAGATGTATAGTTCCATGCTAGCCATAAGTCCATGGCGCTAGTCGATATTAATCTAAAAATTACAGCTTTCAATTGAATCAGGTAGCAAAATATAGCATACCCTATAATCGTATAGCAGCTATTAAAGCGCCTCTAAATAGCATAAACATACGTATATGGAAGAGCAACTACCTACTATGCTTCACATATAAATAACATTAAATAAATAAATAGTCAAATATATATACACTACTATACTAATACCATCAAATCAAACCAAGACCCAATATATTATCTCAAATCCGCTAGACCCAGAACCACTTACCTACAAACACCAACATAAAATATACTTTCAAGTATATCAAAAAAATAGTTGATGGCTTATGTACTACCACCACCCCCCTTAAATTCAATCTGCGTTTAATAAATAAGATCAAGAAAAGTTTCCATCTCATTATATATATATATGGTTATAAAAAAAAACATTCAATAGAACATGAGGACATATTTGTAGTTGCGTGAAGATTTCTTCAGTTGAGTGGTGCTATATCGTCAAGATAAATTAACTAATATATATAAATATAATAAATACATACTCAAAAAACTATCCCTACTTTATATACCCTCAGCATAACCAACCTATATATAATACTTATGAGTATATGTAATCCACTTATACATATCACCCAAGCGATATTAACCAACTATAATCTAACCTACTCCAAGAGCTATACCAATCAACAACACACCAAAAGTTAAAACATCCTAATCCTATATACTCATTCTTTCTTATCCTCTCCAGGATGGCATTCTGTCCGATTGTCAGGCAGCGAAAGATATACTCTTCTGCCAGAAACGTACACATAAATCACATGGCACTATTACTACTATCTTCTTGCAAGCGAACTCTACCATATTGAGTGTAGGCGTCGGAATCCTTCCAGGGCAGGCCGCATCCGAACCATATCCGGCCTATATGCTTGGCTTCGACTCTCTCACATTTGTATATCTCGCCCTCTACAACGGTTGTCCACCTTCACATATTACTATTTCGAGCCATATACTTCTCCCTCCTGCTCCTAATCCATCTTCAGATGTCCACCACATCTCAATATACACCCAATCCGTCTTTCTATGTTTCACTCTTCTATCACACACCACTAATATCTTCTCTACTTAACTCCATTTATCTAATTTCATGTCTAATCTTCCCTCCTTTCCAATCCTAGTTCACTTAACATGCCTCCTCATCAGACGCTATGATATTCTACTCTCTCTAACCACCATTCTATCGTTAGCTGATCATGTTTCGTACGAATACAGCAGTGTAGAGAGTCAGAATGTCTGCTAATCAAGCATTATTATATACATAATATATGCGAACATTTTCTTCTACTCCGAAAGAATTCTATAATCCGGGGCAACCAACAAACCAAAATATCACCGACATTCATAATCATACATCCAACTTTTCCCATTTCTCAAACTTCACTTTAATTTCATTTAAATTAACAAATAACTTTGAAATGATACTTAAAAGCTTATGGTCAAATTGAACTGCATGACTTAAAAATCCTATCTTTTTTTAACTTTTAAAAAACCACAACATCAGCACAGCAAACTCAACAAACAATAACCCAACACCCCTTAAAGATAACACTTCCACCCCCCTCTCCTCAACCATACTATTCACCATCTCCCTCCATACATTTACTCAGACGACGGATACTGTATCAATGATCAATACTGCTTTCTAGAAAACATAAATGTCAACCTTCTATCAAACCTGCTGTCCTCCAACATCCTAACGCGGCACACAATTCACTATCCCTCATCGAAGATACGACCTCCTCTCTCTCGCTTCCAACAGTGACAATGACCCTCGTCCCGCAGATAGCCAATAATGTCCTCTGGTAATTCTACCAAAGATCATGACGGCGAGCATGCGATAAACCCAGTACATATAAACAACACTACTCTTTACCACGAGAACATTCTTCTCTTAGGGAGAGACACAAATCCAAGAAGATGTAGGAAGAGATGTAAACCAAATTGATTCCTTATGTAATAAGTGCTTTAAATTTTTATATGAATGCCGTATAAATACGCAGGAGTTTAGATAGCAGTGTGCCGTCACTATCGCAACATTAGAAAGGAAAGGGCATAAACGGATATATGGAAATGTTTGTGCATCTCACAAGTATATTCTGAACGTAGCAAAGTGACGCGAGAGCTCCTTTAGTATAGTTATTAACGTAAAAGCTGAACTGTCTGCTGCACCAGTATCCAATTAAAAACAGTATATTCAGCTAACATGTATTAGAGGTTAGCATGAACCTTGTAGTAAGAACTTATATTATTTAACACAACAACCCACGTGTTTACTTGGCGCATAAGATCAAACAAAAAAAACACAGCAAAAAACCTAATATATTAATCCTATTGTTCTAGGAACTTGAAACATCACGAAAGGATACTCCTAAGGGATGCTTAGTGTGGTTAGTGTTTGTCGAACTACACCAAAAAAACCTGAAGGCATGGTATTTAGATAAAAATTTAATTGAACTGGGACATCTCGAATAAGTTCCAAATGTGCCTACTAACTAGGTTCTTTGTTATCGAACTTATCTCTATCTGACAAGGTATACTGTACGAACTTATGAACTTAAATATTACTATTTTGCTTGGACAACGAACTATGATGGTAGTAAAAAGCAATGAAGAATGCATTAGAAAAAGAGATGATATATAGTGTACAGAAATATCGAACGCCGTTAGATGTATCATCAACTGTATCAACGTTCATGTCGAAGTACACACTCATACAAAAAACCTTGCATCATATTGGCCAACGATCCGCACACTAATAATCAGACTATTTTTAGGATTTGCCTAGGCGCGTACTACTATCTTTAAAAAAAAAAACAAAAAAAACAAGATTTTTCTTTATATAGACAGTGGACAAAGCTCTCACGAATGGCGACACAAGGTAGGTGGAAAATTTCGCTGGATTGTTCGATGAAATACTATGAAATTTTTAAAAGCATTGATTGAAAGCTTCAAGAGAGCTCTTGCAATGAGAAATCACAGAATTATTAACCTTTTATAAAAAAAACTTAGATTCTTTTAGCTCATTTTTCATAAGCACCATGCAGATATCTTCAAATAATTTATGTCTTTAACTTTGAACATTAATCACTCTCCCATTATGTATTACATTGCATTCTCCATAATTAGTGACAGCAACTGCTTTTAATCATATTGAAATGTGATGTTTTGTTTAGAAGGTTTTTCAAGCAAACATCAACGACACATTTCAAACATTTTGGACCATGTATGCAACAGAACTTCTGCTTCCTGTTAATGAAGGAAAATTATAATGCCTCTGTGAGAATCAATTTAAATGAAAGAATATAGGGACAAAGTTACAATTTAGTATTCTTGCATAGTTTTTTCAAACAAGTTAGAGTACAAGTCCGAGAGCCATAGACCATACTTACTAATCTTTATAGTTACTTATTCCATCGATCGACATCTATCCAAAAATTTTGCTAATTTTGGAAATAAATTCGATATGTGTCATATTTTTTAGATTGTTAAGGATTTTAGCATTTAACTCACTCAAAAATGTGAAATCCAAACAATATTTCACTACTCTGAAAAGGCTCAAATCGCTAATTTTTTTCACATTTTTACATCGATAAGAAATCTAGCAGAACTGTTTTTTATGGTGTGTCATCATAAGCTTCACAATATAAACGAAGGAACTTATCATCATTTTGCTGTTAAGAGAAAATCAAAATTAAGAATTTTTTATATGAATAAAATTATCTTTTTTTTATTTTCAAATTATTATTAAATGTTCCACCTTTCCTTATTTACTGTAACGTACCACATATGTATACTATATATATATTATATATATATATTATATATCATATATATATTATATGATAATATATATATTATTTATATTTACTATAATATATATATTATATAATATTATATACTATATATTACTACTATATTTCACAAAAACGGGCACGAAATTTTTTATTTTTTAGCGTCTGCCAATATAATATAATTATGATATTTATATATGATATATATATACTATATATATAGCATTAATATATATATATTATACTATATATTATACTAATATAATATATATAGTATACAATATAATATAATATATATAATAGATATAATATATCTTTAATATTATAATATACTATATATAATATATATTAATTAATCAATAGTATATATATATATCTTAAATCAAAATCCCCGAAATCTATTTTGTTTGCTCACTGCCGCACCTAAATAACAATGATATATACTATATAATATTGAAATATAAATCTATCTAATATTAAATATAATATATATATCATATACAAAAAAAAAAATAATCAATTATATAATAAATATATATATATAAATATATAATATATCATTATATATATATACTATAATATATTATATTACTATATTATTAAATTTTATAATATATAATATCCTACTAGTACTACATTATTTAATCTTATTATATCAGTTACTCAGATATATTCTTAATATTTATATATATTATATAATTATATTATATTGATAATACACCATATATTCACTACTATATATATATAAATATATATTATATATAAATAATATTATATATACTATATATATAATATAATTAATATCATAATAAATATATTTAATATATATATATTATAATATATTATAAACTTATATGATTATTATATATAATTGCGCATTCAATCACTCTTCACCACCTAATCTCCCCACCAAGGGAAGATACGAGGACAGAAGAAAACTTTTATAAGGAATAGCCAAGGGCAATAGAAAAAATAAGGAACCGAGTAGAAGAACCTATGACGAAGTCGAAGAAAAGCCCGCAGAAACTTACCGCCTAACTACTCCCACTTCTATACTTTTATGGAACTCGTCGCATTCGAACCACCTTAAGGCCCTTTCACGGGACGCGACGCCCTCACTTATGCATCTCGTCAATGTGGGACTCAATCCCTTGGGCCAGGTGGGCAACAGACAACAATACCCAATCACTAACCCTCTGCACATTACCACTATTATGCACTTTGTTCTCGCCTCTGCCAAAAACTCACATTTCTCTCCTCCAAGACATTCCTTTACTGACTCAATCCACTTTTCCTCAGTCTCCCAGCCGTTGATTCCCCATGACACTCCACCCACATACATCCGCTTACAACCCGTATCATAATCCTTTCACTGATGAAACATCTCACGTTACACATTCTTTATCTACTACAATAATTATTTACTAATAATTATACCCCACAACCACACATTTGCATAATACGTTCTTTTCCAAATCTTATCAATTCTCTCAACCTCACCCATAACAGACGCCTAGATTGATCTCTCCGACCCTTTTATCTTAATCTGCTCAATTACTATATATAACCTACTTAATTATTTCTCATAATCTATTCAAACCAACCTAAGTAACATGCCTCTAAACTACCCGCAACAGAGTCCCCAAAACGACTATTATCGCCCATCCTACACAACTTCCCAATCCAACAAATCTTATACACGACCGATCACCCCAGTTCATCAACAAACATCACAACTAGTACGATTCCGCTCCTGCCATGACCAACCAACCAAGAATATATATATAGTACATAAATAATCTCTCTTCTCTC
>JABUQX010023000.1:0-2500 GCA_015478945.1 Trachelipus rathkii
TTTGACAACTTTGGCCGCTGAATACGAATAATAACTCAGTTTTGTCTATCCCGTCAACTTTTTAAGCTACAGTAATATACCCTCTTTTTGTCTCAAATATCATACAAAATGTGCATATAAGAAGATAAAGGAAAAAATCTTACCAAATATACTGTTCACAAAATAGTTTTATCATACAAAAGTTACATATAGTTATTGCAAGTTAAATTTCTATCGGTAAACATAATATTAAGGTAAAAATTTTTGCTTACAGCTTTTCTTGGAGTGTTTAATCTGTGGATATTCTCGCTTGATGCTCCAACAATTGTCAGCGGTCATATCTACATCCAATTTACCTTGATACCGTGCCTCCATCACCTTCAAATCTTGGTGGAATCAATGACTGCACCAAGATTTTTCGGGAAGTTAGCAAGATTGCTATGTAAAAAATGCAAATTGTTTTATGCTCATGTTGCAACCAAGCATTTTGAAGCTCTCCAAGAGTTGCTGGACAATTTCGGTGTAATTCTGTGCTCGGGTGTTTCCAAGAAAGTCTTTGACAATGTTTCTAAATGCCAACCAAGCATTCATTTGAAGTTCTGTCATTATTCCTTTGAAATATTCATCTTTAAGGAGCTGCCGAATCTGTGGACCATCAAACACACCGGCCTTTATCTTTTCAAATGACAGGCTAGGAAATGCCAAAATGAGATACTTGAAACAGTCCTTCAGTTGGCAAAGCTTTAACAAATTGTTTCATGATACTGAGTTTTATATGCAGAGGTGGAAATATTATGTTCTTTCTGTCGACAAGGGGCTGATGTAGAATGTTTGGATCACCAGGCTTCAGGTCAGATCTTGGGGGCCAATTCGATTGCACCCAAATGCTTCTCACGAGCTCTGCTGTCCCACATACACAAAAAACATGGATACTTGTGTATCCGCGTTGCTGGCCAAGGAGGAAGCAGACACATTTAGCGTCAACATCAGATGATCTATTGGTGCAGGATATGCAACTTTTCAAATGTACTCTCTATTTAGTCTCATATCTTCGCCGTAAACAAACTGAATGCTATCTGGGACTGAACAAAATAAATTTCCATTGTGGAGGAGGGCACACTTCAAGCTCCGCTTTGAACTATCGATGAACAATCACCATTCAGTTGCGTTATAGGCTGAAATTGCCCCCAACTCTTCAATTAAACCACGCCTACGCTTATGGCAATACACAAATCCATCATCACTTCGAAAGTATTGCAGAAACGCACTTTCTCTTGATCGAAAGCTAGATACCTTAGCTCCTTCCAAGCCAAGTTTTTCTCGTGCAGTCTTGATGCTAACAGCTCTGAAGCTTTTTTGGATAGTCCTAAATCTCGTGCCAAATCATTCAACTCAAGCTAGTCAAATCCCTAACTAACGGAATCATCTTCAATTTCAAAATTATCGTCGTTGGGGTAACTTTGATGTTCACCAGACTCGCATTCCTGTATTTCCAAAGTGGGTAATTCTTTGAAAACTGGCACTGGGATCTCAGCTGAACGAGGCACTGGGCGTATAGCTGATGGTAAACTAGGATAATCTATTTCACATTTGTTTTTCTTATTATATCCTGACGTTTTTACTATAAAAAAGTAACAATCACTTGAGTGATCTCTGGGCTCTCGCCAAATCATAAGTATACCAATGGAAATTTATCACGTTTCCTTTCGTCCACATCCATAAACTATCGACACACTGCTTGCACACATTGTGTGGGGCCCATGGTTTATCTTGATCACCAATCTTCACTTTAAAATATGCAAAATAAGCTTGCCTAACAAATGTACTGATGTTTGTTCTTTGACTGGGAATGGTAAAACTGCCACATTTATAGCAAAATGAATCTGGGCTGTTTAAGCACTTACGACGCGAACTAGTAGAGGCAGACATAATAAAAGGTTTCAATTATTATATAAATAAAAACAAACACATTAACCTTGTATAAAACAAGAACTCGGACTCAATGTCGGAATGCGCTACACTATATCACAGCGCACCAACCTCCCACTACGTATCTCAGCAACTGAAATAGTTTCGACAAATAATGCACCTCTCGCTGGTGCTCCTAAATGACGGCATTTCACCCGTCATATATAATATATATATATTAATTTATAATATATATATATATATATATATATTATATATTATATATAATATATATATATATATATATATATATATATATATTATATATATATTATATATATATATTTTGATGCTGTGTTCTTTGGAATCTCAGAGTCAAAATTTCTTTCAATAATTTTCTTTCGATTATCATATCTTTAAAATCTGGACAGCTGATTTGAATGTTTATCTCTACTAGTCCACTTCATAGCCTTGACAAGAAGGCTGCATAACTTTGGGTGCTGGGGGTTGGGAACACCCAACATCCTGTAATTTTCTTCCCGTTAACAGCTGTTGAGGATTAGCAGTTGAAACCACCTCACTATTTGTGGGAAAATAGGGTTGCGACAGGCCC
>JABUQX010023000.1:7500-10000 GCA_015478945.1 Trachelipus rathkii
ACTCGTCCCAGTCAGAAAATCCACCCTAGAGCTTCACTGGAACCGCGATTGACCCTCAACTATGACCTTCGTCAATGTGGGGTTCATTCCTTGGCCCAGGTGGGCTACAACATACTCCTCACAAAACCACCATTCACTCCTGTTATGCACCTTTCTTCTCGCCTTTGCCAAACTCACATTTCTCTCTTCCAGGCATTCCTTTTCTGACTCATTCCCCTTTTTCTTCTGTCTCCACACACTCCGGTCGATTCCCAACAACACTTACCATTATAATCCGTTTAAACCGACCGTCTGTCACCGCATTCCTTTCCGACATGACCAAAAGACATCTCAACGTACTTTTCATTTATTCTCTCATTTTAACCCAATCTCCACACCAAACACTCTCTAATACGTTCATCTCTCATTTTATCAATTCTTTCACACCTAACACGCCACTAAGATTTCCATCCTGAACATATTGTAATTTAGATGCTATACCTCTTTATCCTGACCAATAAGTCCCACTACTATATCATTTAACACGGTAACAACCTACCTATGTAAGACCTAGCGCAACTCAGCACTTAGTCCTTTAACATCCACCAACGATTTAACTGCACCACCCACCTTAGTGCATTCACATTTTTCCTACTACACTCTGCATCATCCGCTCCTTTTATTCAAACATATATCCTAAATATTTAATTCAGACACTTTTCCAGCTGCTCACCATCTAACATAACTTCACACTTAGGTCTGTCCTCACCCACAACTATAACCTTACTCTTATCTACGTTTATTTCAAATCCTTTCTTTTACACACCCAACCAAACTCTCTACTAGTCCTCTCAAACTTTCTTCAGATTCGCCACACAAAAACCAAATCATCCTCATATATATTAGGTAGGGAATCCTCCACTCTCATCCATTCCCCATCATTCAACACTATCGCTTGTCACCCCTACCTCTAATACTTTCATAACCTCATCATACAGATTGGATTGCCAAAGAGACATACCACATCCCTGTCCACTCCGCTATAATATTAAAACAATCACTTTCAGACTCTTATTTTATTTCTTACACACACGCTTCACTATCGTCATACATACTTTGATTCTATTCAGAAGCTTAAACCACCAACACCATATCACCAACACCTGCCAAGATTCCCTATTAATCCTATTATTACGCCCCTTGGGTTTTATTTGCAAATCCAAAAATCCTAAATACAATTTATTCTTCTCTCTAATTTTCTCAATCATTTTGTTTCAATGTAAAGATGTGATCCACACATCCTCTACCACCTTGTAAACGCACCTTATTCTTCCCAAATTAGTTCTTCACTCATTCGACCACTCTTTCGAACAAATATCACATATACTTCCCTACACACTCAATAAACTAATTACCCTATAAAACTTACAGTTACTTTTCCCCCTTACCCTTATATAAAGGTACTCTTATTAACCTCCTCCAATCCCTCGGAACTAATACCCTGCCATAAACGTTTTGTTTATACATTCAAATCCAATGAATCAATCTCGCTATATTATACTATATAAAATTGTTAAATATAAAAATATTATATATTTATTAATATATATATATATTTATATATATATATATATATATATATATATATAATATATATAGGCCTATATAATTGGTTTTGTGAGGTGAATCTGAAGAGAGTTTGAATGGATTGGTAGAGATTTGGCAAGGTGTGTAAAAGGATTGGTTTGGAAGTAAACTAGATAAGAGTAAGGTTATGGTTATGAATGAGGAAGTCTCGGTGTGCATATGCTAGATGGTGAGCGAGCTGGAACAAGTTGACTGAGTTTTAAATATTTAGGATATATATGTTGCGACGGAAAGGAACGGATGAATGCCGAGTGTAAGTAGTAGTAGTGAATTGCAGGAGAGGCCTTGGTGCAATTAAATCCTTGTGGATGTAAAAGAGACTACGTCTTGAGTGCGCTAGTGTCTTGCGTGATGGTAAGTTGTTATCTGTGTTAATGTATTACTAGTAAGACTATGGTCTGGAATAAAGTACAATGTGAAATACAGTTTCAGATGGACAATCTAAAGGGCGTGTTAGGTGTGAGGAATTGATAAAATGAGGAATGAACTTATTACAGAGTTGTATGGTGTGAAAAAAGGGATAAATGAGATATTAAATGAGATGTTTGGTCATGTTGAAAGGATGGATGATAGTCGGTTTGTTAAGCGGATGTATAGTGGTGAGTGTGTTTGGGAATCGACTGCTGGGAGACCGAAGAAAAAAGTGGATTACGTCACAAAAGAAATGTCTGGAGGAGTGAAAGTGAGTTTGGCAGGGCGAGAAAAAGTGCATAATAGGAGTAATTTGCAGGGTTTTGTGAGGGTGTATGGTTGTAAGCCCAACCTGGGCCAAGGGATGAACCACACATTGGCGAGATTCCATAGTGGAAGGGTCCGTCGCGTCCCGTGAAGCTCTAGGATGGATTTGTCTGTGCGCGAGTTCACTAATAGGTAT
>JABUQX010023001.1:0-10874 GCA_015478945.1 Trachelipus rathkii
ATACTGCTAGCCAATATTACTCAGATAAAATAATATACAGCTAATGCAGATCAGATAACCAATAAAGACTCAGCAAATATTAAGAGCTAGTACCCTACATAAATAACACATCATCGACGAAATACGAATCGCACTTATGTAGTATTTGAGGTCAGTAGCCCCGAAATCGGTTACAATATAATTATTTAAAAACTAAGGAGAATTTAATAGGTAACTGAGCGTCACTTCGATACTGTATTTGTCATGCACTCGCAATACACGACTCATTATACCTAACCACAAATAATCGGAGATATACTAAACTAGTTCATAATGCCAAGCATCACACCTATTACAAGCTGGTAAAGTATATTGCACAGCGAACTTCAACAGGAATTAAATATATTATCAGCCAATATATAAAATATTATACGAACAGGAGGGTTACACTAACCTTGACACGTAGTATTCAAATTATACCTACAAATCACATTAATTACATAACTCTTCAGTGCTAATAGAATCAAATCACACCTAAAAATTGCCCGGAGAATAATTAGTAAAGAATTAAATATTTGTCTACCAGTGTGTGTTTATATCAAGCCTAAATTGAGTATATTACCCTAAAGTTATCACAAATAATATATAAATAAGATAATATAAGCATATATATAAATAATATATAGAATACAATTATATATTATATAGTATAGTAATATATAAAATATAATATCATAAATAAATATATCAGATCACAAATAACCCTGTTTTCCCATAGTCAAAATTATATATAGCCATATTATTATATAAAAATGCTCACAATATAGTAGTCAAACCGTGTCAGAGATGCTCACATACACACTACCTCACAAATATATACACACAAGGTTGCCAGCACTAATACAAACATATAACTATGAAACACTAAACTATAATAAGAATAAATAAAGGTCCTCGTCTTTGACAAGGAACCCATGTCAGTAAATCATCGCGAAATCTGACCTTTATTTGTAGGTTAAATTTCGAGGAGTTCAAGTAACGTACAATATGGTGCATGGGAGGCTCGTCAAAGGTAAACTCGACGACCATACATGGCAAACTCGACGACCCAATCCATGGGGAAAAAATATAAGTTATTAGGGATGAGATAAATACATACCAAAAGTATAATAGTAGAATATAGAGAGTAATGATGCCCATGAAGACTTTAATTATTGATTTCACGATTATCCAATATACAATTGAAGACAAGATAAAAGCGTCAATAATTGAAAATATAATGAGTTAAATATAGAGAGAGGCTAACAAATAAGTGTATAGGAGCAGTGCAATCACAAAAAAACTGCTAATGGATAAACGTCACTATGTGATCAGTCGGAGCCAAATCAAATAATGAAGAAAAATAAGTTGCAAGATTTCACGATAATATCCAATAGTTAACTAACCACAATCCTGATATAAATGTTAGAAGAAAGTAGAAAATAAGTATAGGAAATGCAAAGTTATTATTTATTCAGGTCAAAAAAAAATAGTAATAAAGCATAAAAAAATTTGAGTCATAACTATAATATAAATAAGGATAAATAATTTGCTACATTATTAGATATTAAAAATCACTCAGTCGATTAAGTGAAACCGAAAAGGTAATTAACTTGTGAGAGGAAGACGCAAGACGATATAGTAGGGATAAAAAGGTGCAGAACTAAGATCACAAGTAGAATGTGGAATGAACAGAAAGAACAGAACACAAGCGGCAGTTGGGGTTTGACACACAGCAAAAATGGGAAGCGTGGATGATTTATGGGAACAGGGAATTGCAGTCTTGGGAACAAAGGTGGAAAAATACAGATCCAACTACCACAGGCCTGGTAACATTTAAATTAGTGTTGATTCCTCGCTACGGATATGTGTAAGTGTTGGCAGTTGAAGAGGAAAATTGGTGTCACGCCAAAATATGAGGAAGGGGTAGAATTAACTAAGCAAAGATGTTCTCAACAAAAAAGAGAATTAGATAGGCAGTGAAACAAGGGCTTGGCAACTGAAGCGATCGACATACAAAGTGATACCTAAGGTGAAATTTCAAAGTCCCGTTGGCCGTCTGCAATAAGGTTCCCGACTAGAAATTAATAGGAGGGAAAAAAACATCAGTTGGTCGTTCTGTGTATTCATAAGGAACTAGGGAAAAAGTAAAGCCCGCCAAACCCACCCCAGCCACCCAGGAAACAAAGGTCGAGCCAGCGTTCCAGGGAAAGAGCGACAGCATTAACAATATTGACATTTGTAACAAGCGGAATAGTTAGATGTGCACGGAATAGTAGTTGAAACTGCCAAAATCGGATTGAAAGCCTACAGTTAGAAACACAACGTCATGGAAAGTGTTTTCGAAAGATCTGCCAAATATTTGACCCAAGGTGGTTCCGTCTGGCGTTCATGTGCACTCCTGTTGCGTTGTACCTTTGATTGTAAAATTATCAAATTACAAAAACAAAGGGAGTCATGACAAAATATATAAAACATTGGCAAAACAGGGTCGTGTAGTGCGCGAAAACTGAAGAGAAAAATGTTGTCCGTTGTGCGCTTAAAAACAATGTAAGAAAGATGGAGTTCGAAACGAAACCACAAAGAAGGACAGAATTAAAAAAATAAAAAAAAAAAAAAAAAAAACGGTGTGGTTAGACTGTTTGAAGAGAAAGCCGTAGTTGGCGCGGATCGAAGAGATACAGGTGTGGTCGGGTCCGTGGTGACATGATGCGCTTGAACTTTCGTCAGCCGCGTTAATCTCGAGCTTCGAATGAAGTTCGCGTTGTTGACGGCCAAGGTTTCGCTGCGTGGCACAATAGGGTTCGGGGTAGTAGGCCTTAGACCGCAAGATAGCTATTTGCGGCAGTGATTGATAGCAGCTGGCAGGGAATTATCAAGAAGGTCAACTCCGCCAGTTTATTGTTCATGGCCTCACATTAACCGGTATTTTAGCAACAAGTGAAGCGGCAATGCCAGTGTCGTGCGGAGGACCTAGGTGCGTGTCGTAGCAAACCCGCTTCTTAATCAAAACAGGCCCCAGGAAATAAAGGAAAAATGATCAGGGACAGAAGGGGGGCGGGTGAATGGTTTACATGGTTAAAAGTGCAAGAAAAGTGAACGGGGCGACGTGGCCTGTTCGTCATCCAAAATTGTCAGAAGGGCAAGTGACATAGGAATTTAGAGATCAAAAGTCGAATCCGTTGATGTATAATCACCGTCGAACCACGTCAATGTCGCTGGTAGCAAAGAAATTGGTGCAACACAGCAGTTGAACGCCTTGCAGAGTAGGAGAAGTCAACTTACCTGGACGAGTTGACAAACAACCTAAAGCTGCTGAGTGGATAAATGATGAAGAGGACTGCGTGGCAATCTAACGGCTGGAGAAAGTCTGCGCAGAGAATAACATTATGCAATCGTGCTTTCTGAAAGGGAAAAGGCGGAGGGGGCAGCTCGGATCGAGGTAGCAGAAGAGAGGCCGTCCGCGTGTCTGATTTGATACATGGCCAAGATTCGTTCGGCAATTTGATGAATGTGGGTGAGCGAGGAAAGTTATAATGGTTCAGAAAACTGACGTCTTGAAACAAGAAATGGCCGGGTGGTAGAAGTCAAGATTAATTGAGAATTGAGACGAGAAGGGGACGTGAAGATTCCATTATTGGACTTTAGCAACAAGTGAAAGTCTAAGGAATGAGGAAGAGATAATCGAATTGAATTTAGTATTCCTTGGCTCGAGTGTACGTTCCCGCGCCTCCTTCAAGACAAAACATAGCTTCAACTATTTCCCTGGACCAACTGAGCTTGCTGTTAGAATCTTCACTGTGCTGAAGAAATTCGAAAGTTTTCAATTTAGTTGCTTTACTTAGACTTGCGTTGAGGGTAAGCAAAAAAGGATCTGATTAACAATGAAATGAGAGTGCAAATAGTGTCCACGGTGTGCCCGGCTCACGTTCTGCAGTTGTGCGCTTGTGTTGCCCGTGGGTAATCATATGATGAAGAGTCCAGAGACGCCCGAGCGTGCAAGGAGAGATGATCAAAAATGTGATGTGCAAGTCTCGTTGGACATTTGATAAAAAAACAGTTGTGTTGCCCGAAGAAGGCTCAATTAGTAATTAAGCTACCGCTGCGACGTACGGTGACTCCAAAGTAAGCGCAGCAAGTACGCCGGTTCGGGAGAGGGGTTGCCCACGACCATAGAGTGTAAGCGGTGGTGGTGTATGTGTGGCCACGGTGTAGGTACGGAGAGTTTAATTCAGATGGTATTATTAGAATTATATAATAGATAATATCATAAACGTCATAGAAAGACTTATGTGTATTCAATTTAATATGTAATAAATTGACATATTATTCGATTTAATAATGTATATGATATAACAATTGATATTTAGCAATAACTTTAAACTGTCTGTGTAATTGTCAGGAAATTAATGAAAGTATCAATAGCCATTATGACAAAATTTTTTTTAGTAAAGGATATAATATAAAGTAATGTAATAAAAGAATGTATCACACGTATTGCATCTTATTCTGTTCACGTGAATGGTAAATTTGGTGTATCACGATTTGTAAAAAAGTTTGGAACCATGGTTAAAAAAAGTGGCGACCGGTACAGGATAAATTCGGGTGGGTGCCCAATTCATCACAAAAAGGAAATTTTACAAAATCAACCATACTATTACATTAGAAATTGGCAATTTGGTCGGGTTATTTAGTCCGGAGTACGGACGAAACTCAAGGGGGTATGAGACGTAGAGCCCAACAAAGTTAGCGGAATTTAGTTTATATGCGATTTTGACCCCTCGCGAGACATGGGGGTCAGTTGGGGGTACCCACTCATGGTTGGTCTGTTAGCGCGTCGTAATTGTGTGTATTGTGAACCAATGTGATTGAAAGTGTGGGAAATGATTGGCAACATTGGCGCCGGAAGCCTGTTACAAAAAAAGATTGGAACAAACAAAAATGACTCCATCGTAGTGAAGAAATAGAAAAAAGTGGGGGCGAAAAGTTAACCCACGAGTTACGCGCGAAAGTGTTAAATGGAGATATACTTGGTAACAGCAAGAGTGTTGCTGAAAGTATTCTTAGCGTAGAAGCGTCGGCAGCAAGGGTTCAATTGATGGAACACACCAAGCCAAGCGGTAGCCTTGGTGGTGGCGATTGATCAAAGAGCAAGGAATGTAAGCAACGGAAAGTAGGTATGGGTGCAACTGGCGCAAAACAGTTGACAGACGTTGGCAGTGCAGGTGCAAAAAAAAAAAAATGAAGAAACGGTTCTTGCAGCAAAAATTAGATTTGGTTCGCTAGTCTTACGTAAAATAAATTTGAGGTTGCAGTAGGAGTGCGGCTGCCCATATTAAATAAGTGACAAAATTTGATAATATGTTTCTTAGTGCAATTTACACAAAAAGATTTGGAGGATGTGATTTTGCTGGTGGGCAGTTCTCTCTGGCAAACAGACCGGAAAGACCATGTTGCATGGCGGTTACGGAGAACAGGAAGTAAAAGAGACGTGCAGCAAAAAGCTAGCCCCAAAATTTCAAATTAGGACTACCAAACAAACAACTGATCTTGATGGTTGGTCAAAATCAAGTATTGATTGTTAAAAATGGAATTTTTGAGTCCAAACCAGCATGATGAATGAATCACACAAAAGACACAGGTGGACCGATAGAGTTGATAAAGCCACAACAGTTCAGGAACAAACACAATGATAAAAAAAAAAAAACCCCCTCGCAACTCATACAGCTTCGGTGGACCAGCTGAAGTGAGCCGACATGAAATTGAAAACGGTTGTCTTACAATTGAATGAAAGCAACAAAGTAGTTTTGTGAACAAAAGTCAGAGGCACATTTATAGTATTGAAGATTTTGTTAAAAGGAATTTCGTCACTTTTTGCTGGTTTACGATTAACAAATTGGAATTGGTTGGCAAGCATAAACAGTTATTTTTTTGGACATCATTGGGAAGCCAAAAAATGTTCGCAGCCAGAAGACCATTCCCTATCTTTTGTTCAATATCTCTCAAAAGCCCAGATTATGATAATGATTAGAAAGAGACATGTAGGTAGCATTTTCTTTTTCGACTTTACCTCATGCTACTTTCTGCTTTTAATATCCATCTTCTAACATGTTAATTAATCCTACCTTAAGCATCATCTAGTGGAAGCAATGGATAAGATAAAGAAAGAAGAAATATAATATTATAATATACGTTATATAGGTATATATATTAATATTTTATATAATAGTATATATTATATATATTTAATATATATATATATATATATTATAATTACTATTATATATAATATAAATAATAAATATTAAGGATGTGCCCGAATATTCGTAACGTATTCGGTATTTCGGTCTAATTCGATCAATATAATACCGAAATAATTCGGTAATTCGATCTTTTGCCGAATATTCGGGGGCCGAATATGAACCTTTATACACAAATAAATTACGTCCAACATATAGTGGAAAAGTTTAATTTTGTCAATTTAAAACAATATTTAGAAACGTATTTTCAAAAAAAATAAAAAAATATAGCCAAATTTTGTAGCCAATAATTTTGTCAAAAATGCTTTGTCATATTTGTCACTATCCTATTAAGGCCTATATTGACATTTTTCGGAAATATTCTAAAAAATATAAGAAAATTTCCATTTAGTGTATACGTTGATATATGGATCATAACATTTGTACTGTATAATTTGGTAGTATGGAGAGGGTTGCTATCATTCAGTGTAATTTATTCTACAAGTGTGCATACTTTATGCATTCACATTCAATACTAATTCATAAGTCTGTTAAAGATATTTTGCAGAAGCATATCCCTCATTTTCACCATTCAGCCAAACGCTAGTCTGCAAACGCTAAGTAACTTACAATGCAGCTGAAGTCATAACCAGCATAAATTAATCAAGAAAAGTTCTACATCACGCTGGAACAGAACTTATATATGTCTTTAATCAATTATTGTTGAACCAGATAAGTTTCCCTCTATCTCATAAATAAACGCCGCTGCTGAAGCAATTAGATTAAATGTTTGACGATTATAACAGTGGCAAAATTATTCTCTTCACTTGAGCCATTGACAACATCACTAACAACATTAAATTCGTGAAGTAACAGTCGTCCAAGTGAACCCTTCCATTTTAACAATAAATCTATTTTTAAATAAGCTAATTAAAAGCAAAAGCTCAGTGGAATAATTACACTTCGCTTGTAAGAGCTTAAGAAATACAGTGAGAAGAAAATACTCTATGTTTATTTGATAAATCTGTTGTGTTATCTACTTTTCTTAGATCTGCGACGTTTCAAGCTAATTTTTCAACATGAAATAGATGAATCAGTAAAAAAAATTATTATTTTTTATAATTGAAAGAAAATGCATAAAATGTTTGTTTTAATAATCTTCTCTGACGATGATTCACGTAGTGGTGAAAGTGAAGCTGAAGGTTCTCCATTTTCAACATTAATGGATTGTATAAAGAAATTGTGGGCATCAAAACTCTGCATACAGAAAAAGAAAGTGATTGAAAAAAAGAAAGTCCCATTATTCTGACGATGGTGATTATTGTACATAAAAAGTAAAAGGCTACATACGGAATTATCATCAAGAAATAAACATATATAGAGTTTTCCTACTTATGAACCAACATGAAGACAATGATATTCCTTATCTAATTTGGTGGAAAAACAACTGGAAAAAGTTTTATGAATTTGAAAAAACTTATCAATTAAAATACCTTCACTCCTACCGCATCAGTCGATAAATGTGAAAGTAATATTAGAACAGAAGGAAATTATATGAAGCCACAAGAATAGTTATCCTCCTGTAAAATGAGACTGCTGAAATTTTCTGTCATTTTAACCTTTAGAGCTTATTCAAATATAGTTTAGTTTAATATCTTTATATTACGAAACTTTTCAATTTCATTTAAATTATTTTTAATATTTGAATTGGTTTGCATTATGCAAATAGTATATTTAACATTTTTGATTAATTACTTGTATATAACAACGAAACATGAAATATCATGGACGTGGGATCTCGCAATTGATTATTGGATGTGCTGATTCCCAAAATATTTAATCGGTATTTTGCATATCAAAAGTCGCGAATTTGTAGAAGATTATTTGTGTGTACACAGATTTTGTAAGAATTTTATGATTTTTAACCATTTTTCAAGAATTCACAACCTATCGCACATACTTACACATACGCTATATTATATATATATTATATAATTATAATGTATATATACATAAATAAATATATATATATTAATATATATATATATATAGATATTATATATATATATATATATATATATATATAATAAATAGTATATATATATAATATAGTCCACACACTTGGGTTTACGACCAGTGAAAGTACTTCGCAATCATTTGGTCGATGGTATATTTGATAGATTTATTAAACATACATAAACAATATGAAAAAGAGTAATAATGGGTACAACATGTAAATATATAGACAGGAATGTTTAGTTTAATGTAAATCAATACCTACATTGGTTAGTTAACTTTCTCGTAACGTATCTATATCTGTGCATGATGCGCTGGAATATGCCTACTCAAGCTCCAACAATATTCGCCATCAATGAAATATCCCACTTGCCCTGTAGTAACGTCTTCCAGAACCTTAAGCTCTTGATGGGAGTGCTGTTTCACACCGCTCATCAACTAACATCGCCTAGATATTCCGGAAATTTTCTTAGGTTAGAATGTATGTGAGTAGTGCAACTTTATACTCGTTCTATTCAATCATATTGTAGATAAAGTGTCTAGCTTGTCCTGTACAAATGTAAGTGTGGTCTCGGCTTCCAGTTCCTCAGAAATTTCGTGCTACATCTGAAAAAGCTATTCCACGGTCATTGCCCTCTAGCACCAGTCAATTGTTTGTTAGCAAAGGCTTAGCATCAAGTGAGGATGGTGTCCGTATTTGGGCCAATCATATCCCCTACACTTTTTTTCTCTCGCACTCAGACCAGAACGTGAGCTAAATAGCAGGGAAGCACTTCACTATCATGTCAGGCCTTCACAATTGTTTCCAATCAAATCAAGTTCTTTTGAGTTAGTTGAGTAAGATGATTTTCCCTCTCTTGTAAAGTGGTTTCACGTCGATGTTCCTGTCACTCTGGCGTCAATTGTTTTCCTCTCGTGGCCATTCTCTTTTGTCCCATTGATCCCTTTGCGGCCTCGGCTAGTCTCAATAGCAACGGAATGCCGGTGGATATTTGTCGAAAAACACTGCTTGGCTGAAATTAAATTAGGTTAAATTAGGTTAGATTACGATAGGTTAGGTTAAATAAAATTAGGTTAAATTAGGTTAGGTTATGATAGGTTAGGTTAAATTAAATTAGGTTAGGTTAAATTAGGTTAGGTTAAGTTAGGTTAGGTTTTGTTGGATTCGTTAGAGACACTCTAAATAACCAGATTTATTTATACAGATGTCGAACATTTGACCTATCGATCATTTAGGGACAGGGTTCGATCTCTCATCCGAATTCTAGATAACAATTAACTAGAGTATTTCCACTTCTAGATCCAAGAATAGAGCAATGGCCCCTGAGGTGTAAACTTTAGTTGAAAAAAAAATACTACTTCCTAACCTAACAATTTTTGCTTGACATCCACCTCATGCCAAACACTCATGACAACTTTAGTTGTGTTTGAATTACCTAGATTAAGAAGATTAAGATTAAGATTAAGATTAAGATTAAGATTAAGATTAAGATTAAGATTAAGATTAAGATTAAGATTAAGATTAAGATTAAGATTAAGATTAAGATTAAGAAGATTTGGTGGTTAAGTAGGTTTAGCAAGTCACTCAGAAGGTGATTTTTGGATTTCAATGTTTGGGGTAAAGATGTCCGCCACGGTTATAGCAGGCTTAGCAAGCCTCTGTCTAAAATAGATTATGTTCATGAACTCTGATTATGGTAGAAAGAGATTTGAAAACTGCTACATAAAATAGATTATATTGTTTCTTTAATGCTTGTATTAATATGTTCTGGCTAGGGTAAGTAAGGCTTAGCAAGTCACTATTTGAAAGATATTACATTTTCATTGGTTATATTAATGAACATTGGCTAGGATACGATAGCCCTAGCAAGCCACTGTTTGAAAAAAACATTACACTTTTAATGGTTATATTAATGAACATTGGCTAAGAGGCGATAAGCTTAAGTTACTGCTTGAAGTAATTAATGCTCTTTGATACTCCAACGATCCTTGCTGGATCCGCTGGTGGACTAACAAGTCTATCTAGGGGAGAATAAACAGGTAGAGTCATATTTTTTCCAATTATAATTTAATTATAATTTACATGGAATGACATTGTGGTTAGAGCAATATGCTTTCCGTCAGTATTATTATTATTATCATTATTATTATTATTATTATTTATTATTATTATTATTATTATTATTATTATTATTATTATTATTATTATTATTATTATTATTATATTATTATTATTATTATTATTATTATTATTATTATTATTATTATTATTATTATTATTATTATTATTATTATCTATATTATTTATTATTATTATTATTATTATTATTATTATTATTATTATTATTATTATTATTATTATTATTATTATTATTAGGAATGATACGTCAGTTTTAACTCATGAACTCGGAGATCCCTCCATTGTTTAAGCAAGGTAGGTGAGAACCCTGACAGAATCAATGGTAATGAACTAATTCTAACCATTTTGTTTTTAACTATTCTGTTTCATCTTTGTTCTAAACATTTTGAATTATTTGTTGCCATTTATGGTGTTAAGTTGATAAAGAAAATTGTGATAGCTAACTGAAATCAGAAGCACAG
>JABUQX010023002.1:0-38168 GCA_015478945.1 Trachelipus rathkii
AAAAGAGAGAGATCATGCTGAAGAGGAAATGTCCCTGGGTGAGAGAGTGCTGGTGTTAGTTCGCTTCCAGCAACCCATTGCTAATTTAAGGTCCTCACCTAGATGCATTCTGCTCCCTTCTTGAAATATTTGATCACCCTGTCTACCCATAAGAAGATGTTATTTCGTGCCAAGGACTTTAGGCAGAACTGCATAAGCCTCGAGCGCCTGCCAGAGTCGAGCTGAATAAACGTATAATCATGCTCGTTAACTATATAAACTATATATATATATATATATAATAAATAATATATATATATATATTAATACTATATAGTATATCTAATATATATATATATATATAATAAGTATATATATTATAGTAATAATATAATTATATATTATAGTATATATAATAATATATATATTATATATATTATATATATATATATATATATAATATATTATATATAATATATATATATATAATATAGATATATAATATTATAAATAATATATATAATATATATATATATATATATTTATATATATTATAAATAATATATAAAGTATATATATATCTATATAAATATATATATATATATATTATTATTAAGGTATTATAATTATATATTATAATATAAATCATATATATATATATATATATATATCATATATAGTATATATATATATATATAATATATATATATATTAGATATAGTATATATTAATATAATATATATACTATTATATATATAATTTATATTAAATATATATATATAATATATATATATATTATATAATATATATATATACTATATAAGTATAATTTGAATCATTCTAGTAAGAACCAAATATAGTATAATATATTATTATATATATATATGATTATATATATATATTATATATATAATATCATATGACTATATATATATAAGTATATATATAGTATATATATTAATATTTATATCTATATATTTATAATATATTATATATATATATATACTAATATATATATGATATATATATTTATATATATTATATGATATATATATATATATATTACTATTATATTATATATACTTATATATTATATTATATAATAATATAAGTATACGTATATATTATATATAATATATATATATAATATATATAACACATATATGATTATATATATATATATATATATTACTAATTATTTAGTATATTATATATATATAATTATATTAAATAATATATATATATTATATTCTATAATTATATATTATATATATATATAATATATAATAAAGATATATATTATTATTAAAATATATATATATATATATATATATATATATATATATATATATATATATATATATAATTAATAGTATATATAATATATATATATTATATATACTATATATATAATTTATATATAATATATATATATCATATATATATATATAAATATATAATAGTATATAATATATATTAATATATTATATAATTTAATATATTATATATACTATATAATATATATATTATATATTATATTTATATATAATATATATATATATATATTATATATTTATATATATATATTTATATATATATAATATATATAATATAATATATATATATTATATTAATAATTATATATAATAATAATGTATTTTGGTTTTACCACAGAATTGATGTTAGATTGCCTAGTATTATAGTATAATATAATTATATTCTTAACCTTAGAGCAGAAATAGCCATTTCAGTCCCGTAAATAAATCAATTTAAATTTATTATTATAAATGGTACCATTAAGGAGGTTGAGTATTTGTTTTTGGGAAGTTTAATTCATTTAAAAAACATCAGTCTAGACTAAAAGTAATATTCAGTTCTAAAATTCAAATAAAAATACTGTTATTTATGTATTATAACCAATAATGAACTCTTAATAGTTCGGTATTACTTCTCATTTTTTCAAAATAAGGTGCGGCACAATAGAGCGGAAACTTTTTTGATCCGCACGTGCAAATCCGCTAATTTCCTGACGACTCCGGCACCTCGCTAGTCCGCTAACCTTTTTCGTGGTCCGCTCGGAGCCGGAACTAGCGACTGAAAGAGCGGAAGTCCCACCTCTGATATAATATTTTATATTCTTATATATATATATATATATATATATATATATAAATATATATAATATAATTATATATATATTAATATATATATCTATATATATATATAATATATAATTATAATCTTTTTCTACGCACATTCAAAAAATAAATTTGAGAGAGGAGTAAGGCAAGCGAGTACGGACTCTCATCCAAAACATTCCCTGCGTATTGGAGGAGATATTTTAGAACATCTAGACTGGGAATTCAGCCAGGAATAGATTGTAATGGTATATATCTGATCTCTTAGGTTTGCCAGATGAATATAGATTGTTTACTTCCCAACCTCTGTAACAAAAATCAACTGGTGTGATTACATTTAAGCGATAGTCGGATTGACAGAGTTGAACTAAAAAGTGACATACAGTCAACAACTAATAGTAAATAAGTTTATAAATGCCCGAAGCTCATAAAAACGGACACAGACAGCTGGAAAGAAATTCGAGGATATGTGCAATAGGACAGATGAGTATCTTCAAATGGGGCTGCTAATAAATGGCAATGTAAAAGAAGAATGAAACTAGATGGTGGCATGGAAGATTTAGGCGAAATTTTCAGGACAAAATGACTTATGTCTTGAAAAGGAAAAGGTATATAATGGAAATTAGAATATTCAATATCTAGATTTAAAATTATTAAAGTGTACCCAGAGGAAATATGGGGAGAGTACAATTGATGGAAATATCTGACGCAATTGATTAGAGACTATTCTTAGATAAGAGAAAAAGACTAAAGATATATATAGCGGACATGTAAAGCACATAAAATGGAAAGTGGGCGGGTAAGTGAACCGGAGCCCGGGCCCCGGCCCCGGCTCCTCGCCGAAAAATCGAGGAATTTAACCGGGGTTTTCTACGGGGTTAACTGCTAAAAATTTGGACACTAAAGTATAGAAGGGTTAGAATTCAAAACAAATAAAAAAAGTTATGATTTTAATTCCATGCTCCGTTGTGGTTATATTTATAAGATTTGATGCAAATTATATAACATTACCTAAATTACGTAGATCAGATTTTACTTTCTGGTATTTAACTTATTTCTCAAATTAAAGATTGAGGCCAAAATTATAATTTTCCGAGTTTTTAACATAAAAATATTGCGAAATTTGATATATAAAACGAATTCGGAAAAGGAAATGAATATAAAGTTAATATTAATGTATTTATTTAGTTAAAGTAAAGTATTTTCCGAAATCTCTTTTCAAATTTATTTATGCTTGTTAATGAAGTTAAGTATAATTAGTAGTATATATATATATATATAGTATATATATATATAGTTAGAAGTAGTATATATATATAAGTATGTAGGAATATATATATATAAGAGATAGTATATATATATATATATAAATATTATGTAATATTATTTATTATATAATATATATATATATTATATATATATTATTTTATTAATATATTACTATAGTAATATATAATATATTATATTTTATATATAGTATATAAGATATATATATATAATTGATCATAATTAATCGTATAGTTATTTATTATAAGTAAAGATATGTATTAGTATATTATATTAGGATAATATTATACGTTACTTACATTCTTAAGCAGGTCCTCTCCAGTAATGGGCTCACGAGATGCTGTTCGGTGGGGCCAACCTCCGTTCCGATTGGTGTTCTGTATTCGATCACGATCGTCCATCCGCCATCAGCTCATCCATTGCAGGGAATCTGGTGTCTCTTAATGAATCTCTTCCAGCGTGTGTCGCCTGCCAATCGTCTTTCGCGCGGTCTTGCCTCGTCGCCTCTAGATCGCCTCCGGTGCTCCACCGTCCACTCTCCTACTGGCAGATACTCTCTCGTTCCTGCTCCTCTCTCAGGGTGTCCCACCATCCTTAAGCTCTGGCTGCGTCCCACCATTCATTACAACTTCCATGGGTTTCACACCCACGTTCTCCCTGTCTCGTTTCTCATTCTGTCTCTCCTCCGTCTTTCCAAATCCACCCGTCCTCGAACACATCAATCTCGCTGTCTGAATTCTGACTCTCCTCTCTCCTGTCCATGGCTCATGTGCCTGCCCATACTAACAGTATTGGTGTCAACACTGCCCTCGTTACTTGGCTCTTTGTCACTCTTTGTTCATGTATGTTATCTTTCAAGATGGATATTACTGGCTGCTTGACAGGTCTGCCATACGCTCAGTCCTACTCGTAATTTCCTTGTGTCAAACCCCTTGTTCTCTTCCAGAATGTTGCCTCTGGGATCTTATATCTGTCCACATTTTTTAAATTCCTCTACGTCTAACCGTCCACTCATCAACTCCTCCTCCTCCTCCTACTTACTATCATAATTATTTCTGTTTCTCCACATTCATATTTAATTTTCCCAGCTCTCTCAATGTTTCTCGAAATCGCAGCACCATTCCCTCAACCTCGTCAACATCTCCACTCCTACTACGCCAATACTATCCTGCGTATGACACTGATGTTCCGTCAATCTCCGTCAATCTCTCCTTTACATCCTCTTATGAACTGTGCTCCAAATACGCCTATAAACCAGTATCGGCGGACAACACTAACTGACCTCTGCTTTACTCCAGTTTTTGTACCCGTCAAACCATTCCTGCGTTTTATATCCTGTTCTTTCCTACTTAGCTATTCACTATGTATCATCTTAGCCTTATCATGCATGCCTTCAACTTTCATAATCCCTTTCCATAACCTCCAATAGCTTCTCCTGGTATCAGAATCAAATGCTTCTTCTAATCTTATTGAAGGCGATATGATGCCTTCTTGTTTGTATTCCCATGTCGTTTTCCTTCGTAGCATTGCCTCAATGCGAGCAACAAAGTCTGTAGTGCTTCTGCCACCGTTCTATGCCCATATCGCTGCTTCACCTAATCTCGGCTTCTGTTTTTTGATCTTAATTGTTTCTTTTCTAATATTCTTCATATAACTTGCCGGATGTATCCGTAGGTGACGATCCTCTATAATTTTCAATCTCCTACACCCGTTACTTTTATAAATGGAACTTATTTATTGACCTTGCCCAACTCCGGCACTCTCCTCTCCACCCAACACTCGTTCACGAAATCTCGAGCATTCAAGGTTTTCGAGTTCCTCTGCCTCCCTCCTTAGGCATTCAATGATGTATCCCATGCTCACCAGGAGTCTTTCCGCTCTCTTCATTTCCCTAACGCCTCCACAAATCCCTCCTCCGTTATTCCCCCTCCTCTTCTCCCTCCAGGTTTCTCTCCTCCTCCTCTCTTCTCTCTTCCTCTTGCCGGCTGCACCTCACATTCAGCAACTCATCAAAGTATTCTATCCACCTTTTGTTTTTTCCGCTTCCGGGCCTAACAACTATTTCATCCATTCGTTCTAGCTTTGACTATTACAAATCTCTCCCTCATTCGCTCTCTATAGCGTTCTTGCCAATCTAGATAATCTTCTTGCCTTGCGCTTGCCTTCATATCATCCGTTCAGTCTCCTCTTTGCTTAGCTTCTCAGCCACTCGTCGCTCTTTGCCCTCTCTCAATATGGTCCTAGTACAAACGTTAATATCTTTTAGCATCAAATGCCAAATTCCTGGTAAGTCTACTTGGTACATGCATACAAGAACTATTTAGGTCTCCAAACATATTCAAATCTTCCTCAGTAAAACAACTGAGGCAAAATAAGCATTTGAAATGTTGACCATCTCCTTATTGACCTGTACTAAATTTCATGCAATTTTAATTGGATCCATTTCCCTATCTTCTTTACTTTAAATTTATAAAAACTAAAAATCTTTGTTTCAATTGTTTGTCTATGTTCCTTGCTAAATTAATTTCTGCCTCGCTCTTTGCCTTTCTTATTGACTGGTCTAGTTCATTTCTATTTTTCCTATAATAATTTTTCTAAATCATCTTCCCTATTCACTGACCCGTGAATATTTAAAACATCTATCGCTTTTCAATAATTTTCACTCTTTTATCTCCTATTCCACGCGCCAAACAGGTTTTCTTTGTCACCGGGCTATATCGGGTTTATCTTAAACATACTGACTGAAATATCCATTACAAATTTGCGGTAAAATGTTCCCCACATGATAAAACAGTTTTGGTCTTTAAACGCTTTATCTCCAGGTCAGTTGTTACTAAGCAATGTTCGAAATTTGATAAATCGCCAATTTCAGGAATATCTGTGATCTTTTCTTTATTAACTTGCAGATTTGCCCAGAGAGAGAGTAAGTCTATTTAATTATGGTCACTAAGTCCTAAATCCTCCTCAACTCTAACCTCATCCACCCATATCTGTTCATTGGTGTAGTTAATATTTAAAGTCTACATGTGATCAGTGTCTTGTGGGCTCACTATGACCATGTCTGGCTCAAAAAGGTTATCCTACGTATACAATTTTAAATACAGAAACTACTATGGTCCATATAAGACAAGGATTCCATTGAATGCCTGGAAAATTAAAAGTCACCCCATTATGCTAATCTTGTTCTTTTCTGTGGTCATCTGTCGTCAAGTTTCTTTTCATCATTGTCCGCGTTCTGAAATTTCTTGACTCTGGCCTAGGAGGTGCTGTAAAATGCGCCCTATTCTATATGTATTATTATAACATAAGGATTTACGCCACACCGTATTCAATATTCATTGATTAGTTTTACAAGTCAGTCATTTAATCAGATTGAATATTGCTTTTACATAAAGTGCCACCTATTTTCCTCAACGCTGTATTAATAAAGGTGAATAGTGCCATCTATTTCATAATTCCTTGAAAGAGTCTCGCATGTAAGTTCTTTCTTCATTAAGCCATGCTTTCAGTTATGCCAATAATCTCTAGATTCCTGCATTTAGTAATAACTAAGCAGCTCTGCTTTTTTATTTCCTGAAGTGCTATGAGCCAGTTTGTGTAAATAGCACTTGATATTCGAGAATGCGTGGCCATTTTTATTGGCTATCATCATTGTTTTTGGAACCTGTAACAACACTGAGTTTTTGATTATGTCACCACTTGATTACAGTTACCATTTACATTCTTGTGGATCGAGAGTTGAGCGCCATCACCTCCAAGCTTTACTGCTAGTTTTTCGATAAACAATTCCCAAAACTGGTACTCGGGAAATAGCCACAACACCTTTATGACTCAATGTGAACTCCATCTTGCTTGAAAAAGATCTTTATCCAGAAATTGTCTCCCACATAATCCAACAATCTAATATTTCTGAAATGACAATTATAGCCGAACATCTCTCTTTCTGTTGGATAAAAGTGCTCGATAGATGTCTAAACCCTATGAACCTAGGTAAAGAATTCCTACATATTATGCAACTTCGAGCCAGTAGCTTTCATCTTCTGAATCAATATGAAATGGACCATATCATTATAGTTCAAAGATAATTTTTTTCATTAATAATGTATATTGTAGTAAAAGTTTATAATACACATAAGTTGAAAATGTTGATATTATATATATAAATATAAAGTATGAACATTTTCTTATAATGGCATTTTTATAATATTAACCTATGCATTTATATGTATTTACTTCTTTCATTTCAAGATACACATACACACAAATGACAAAAAATATTTATAACCTTTTTAATAGGTATAAAGTTAAAACATTTTCTTTCTTAACACACAGCAACCAAGAATCCAAATTCAACAAAATTTCATATAAATTTATAGGCACAGGTCTAAATGACAGACAGTTTTTCAAATCATCTGAAAATACACTAAAACCTTAAGCAATTCCCCTAATATTTATTGATTGACATTGATTGACCTTAATAATTTATTGGTTTAGTTTTATCGCATTTTTTTATTTTGGTTTTAAGTGTTTAAAGATTTGTTTAATAAGGTGATTGTTGTTGTTTTTTTTAACTGTTTTTATTTATTTACTGTGATTGTTGTTTTTTTTTTGTTAATTTTTTTTAGTTAGGTTAAATTTATTTTCAGTTTATTTGGTCAGATTAGGTTTAGTAAGGCTAGGTTAGTTTTAATAGGTTAGGACTTAATTTTGATTTTATATTTAATTTTAATACATTTGCAGTATACTGTGCAAAAATTTTGAAAATCGGAGGTGAAGCCCTTTATCTAAATAATTACCAATTTTAACATTTAATATATAAAGGGTAAAAAGTTGCTAAATCTGGTTAAAGGCATTTTTTACACTTAAATTTAAAAGTTTATCTTGCTAATTTTAATACATTGCAGAGTATTGTTGCAAAAATTTTGAAATCGGAGGATAGGCCCTTTATCTAAACCGAATTACCATATATATTATGTATTATATATATATATATATTATATAATATGATATTATATATATTATATGTATATATTAATTATATATATATATATATATATTTATAAATTATATATATATATTATATATTATATATATATATAATGAATATATATACTATAGTTTATAATAGGATCTTGTAAGTCTTTATAGAGCTCACTGATTTTATAAAACGCTACTTGAACTTAAAAATCCCAAATTTAAGGGAAGTGAGATTTAACATTATTATAAATATAAAATTTTTCACTTCAGTGAAGCCATATAAGTGATATTCAAGTAGTCTTTTTTTTAGATTATTTTTTTTATTATTATTTAATATCTGTGTTAATTTTATCATACTCTTGACATATTTTTATAGAATTTAAATCAGACGCAAGCACACATATATCAGATAAATGTACATTTGTACACACAACTTTTTTTGTTTTAATCGCTGGTGGTTTGGAAACTAGTGGTTCTCGTTTACATGTAATAAATAGACTAACAGAATTTGAATTTGATGTAAAAGAAATTAAATCGCTACTAGAACATATTGATCCAAGTAAAGCTGCAGGTCCTGATGGTATATATGGTAGAATTCTAAAAGAGGGTAGTAGCAGTATTGCAAAGGCATTGTTTTTGATTTTTAAAAAACGTCCTTTAACATCTAGTGGAGGTACCCAGAACTGGGATAAACTGCATAGTTTGCCTATTTTATAAGACATGTGTAGTAAAGGGAATTTGGGAGAATAACGGCAGTTAGCTTAACGATCTCTGTGTAAAAATTTTGTGAAAGAGTTACTGAAAAGTTATATAGAGAGAAGCAGTTTGGATGATACACAAATTACTGTATGATTCTCAGCATGGTTTTAGAATGGGGAGATCAACTGTTCAAACACCTTTTTAAGAAGTATGGATATTTACTTGACTGCGCATTGACAAAGGAGAACTCTAGTTGATGGTATGTTATACTTGACTTTTAGCAATAGCCTTTGGTAAGTTCCCCCAAGGCTGTTGCAAAAGTATTGCAATGTGGAATAGGTGGAGTGGTATAAGGGGTTGTGATTAAAGAGTGGTTGTGTAATAGAAGGCAGTGTGTAAGTGCTAAATGGCGAACTAAGTCATATCAGGGGAGTTGGTGAAAGTGTGTCTCACAGAGGTTCTGTATCTGGGTCACTACTGTTCCGTCATTTATCTAAATGAGTTAGATCAGGGTGCTAAAAGGTAAGGTCTATGTTTGAGATTGAACCCAAAGTTGCACTTCAATTGGAAATAATGATGGATGCAATAAAGATTCAAAATGATCTTGCTAAACTTCTTGGGTGGGCAGGTATAAGTGGCAAATGAAATTAATAGTAAAAAGTGTAAGGTCTTCACCTAGGTTACTCGAATAAAGGATTTAGCTATGACATGAATGGTGATTGGCTGAGTCCTGTTAACCCAAGAAAAAGGATTTGGGTGTGATTCATAACAGTAATTCTCAAAGTGGCTAACCAATGTTTGGAGAGCAAGAAAAAAGCGAAATAAGATACTAGTATAATAAATCTGTAATGGTTGTTTACAAGATAAGGAGTTAAAGTTAGGCTATACAAATAGCTATGTTAGGCCAGTATGAGAGTACTTTGTGCAGCAAGTTTGGGCCACTGACCTTATTAGCAAAGACATAAGATAAGCTGAAAGAGTGCAGCGAGAGCAACAAGGATTGAGTTCTCGGGGTTTACATTATAAATGCATGTAGTGACAGAGACTCTCCCATGGGTGCTAAGTCTTTCAGCCCAGTATGCCTGGCTTTTTTGTGAGCGTGGGTGCGGTTCTCGTACATGACTCAAAAGATAAATTATAGTATACCGTATATGTACAGTATATTATAAGTTCATATATATTATATTATATATAGGAGTACATTATATATTATATGCAGTAGACATGGTCTATTATATTTTATATATGCCTGTGCACTATTTGAAATATAAATATATAACATTTCAATAAATATAGATTATAATAATAATAGCTTTTCGCTTAACGCCCTCCACATACGATATATCGATTATTTTTAATAAATTTAATCGATTATGTTTGTAAACTAAAACCAATGTTAATGTTATTATGTCTTAAATATCAAGGATAATTTATGTTGACTATTCAGTCTCAATTTCTTTGCAATCCCAATCTCTTTATTTTTTTTTCTCCCATCTGTTCGGTATAAATGGAGCAACATTCCTGGACCAGCTGGTGCTGAAGAAACAATATGCATTATTCCCCTATGTGCTGCATCTTTTCAAAATAGCAAAAGGAATGAAATATTCGAGAAATGGACACTGGGATCTACGGGCAAAAAATTCATCAAATTTGAATTCAGAGTTCTAAACTGCCCAAAAAAAATTAAATAAATAAGATAAATTATTATTAAATGATCGAATAGAAATGTTATGCAAAATTATTTTAATATGGAACAATGATATTATAAAATAGAGCGATATAGTCGTGTGTGCGGGGGTTTAACCGAATAAAGAACCTCCGTATATCATAGTATATATATATATATATATATATATATAATATATATATATGATAATATATATATATATATATATATAATATTATATATTATATATATATAAATACTATATATTATATATATATAATATATATATATATAGGTCACAAAGTTTAATGCTTGGTCATTTTTGCAAAATCGATCAAATGCCTTCTATATTTTCAGAAATTCCCGGAATTATTCAGTATTATGTTATACTGCGATAAAAACGACTTCTTTCTTCAATTATTTGAACCGCACCATCACATTTTGTGTGCACATTGTAATTATTTTTGTTGTCAATAAGGCTCTAGTTTATACTATATAGATTGAGTTTTATCTTATTATTTTATATATATATAATATTATAGATATATATATATTATAGTATACTTATATATAAAAGAGAGAGCGAGAGAGAGAGAGAGCGACGACGCTATCGAGGTAGAGAACTACATTACCTTCAAGAAAAGCAAATACATATGTTGGAGATCAGCGTTAAAGCTTTATTACTGAGAAGTAAAAAAACATGATCTCGGAAATACTGACACTCGTACGAGAAACAAATTAACTATTTGGAAGTCAAGGCGATAGGGGTGCTCGAGCCGATTTGGGGGGACAGAGGGGGACGTTTTCCATACCATAGTGGGGGGGCGAGGAACTGCCCCTGCGCACACCCAAATACCAGATTGACGGCGGGTCCGGAGATACTCCCCCCGGAGGGGGGGAGAATAGTACCCCGTCGTCCACCTTAGGAGGCCGGAGGACCGACCTCGACCTCTGTAGTCGGGGGCGGTCTTACCCTAGGTATCGTATTTTTCCAATCACAAAAATAATTTACATAAATAGCTTCCTCTACGCTGATTACGAAATTGTTTTTCTGTAAGTGTTCGTACTTTTCGAGGATATCATGTGTTTTGTTCATTGTGGGTATTAACTTTAATACGCCGGATTAAGAATATGTTATTGGTTTGTCTGTTTTGGTAATGTAGCTCTCCCTTCTCGTCTCCGTCTCTCTATCTCTCTCTCTCTTTCTCTCTCTCTGCTCTTCTCTCTTCTCCTCTCTTCTCTCTCGTCGTCCTCTCTCTCTCTCTCTCTCATCGTCGCTGAGTGATCAGAAAACTAGCAAACGACAAAGTAAAACAAATTAGATATGATATATATTATTATATAATATATATATATATATGATACGATATATATATAGTATATATTATATATATATATATATAGATATATATAATATATATATATTATAATATTATATATAAATATCTATATATTTTTGTTGAACTTCACAAATTTCTGCTGAATTTATTTTATCATGTAAATAGAATTAATTTCTACCGTCTAATACAGATTATATTTCATAACCGTTAAAATAATTTAAAAGATTTTCAGTCTTTTTCGCGTACCTAGAAAAAATGACCAAGGAGTTAGACTTGTACCATATATTAAATTATATAGTGATATTGTATATAATATAATATTATATATATAATATATATAATAATTATATATAATATATAATTATATCTATATATAGATATATTAGGAAGGTATTTCTAACAGGGGGCTCTGTCCCCTGTACCCCCCGGCCTATGAGTGGTTAGATGACTTAGTATATATATAAGTAGTATATATTATATTATATATATATATATATATATATATATATATTATCTATGTTATATTATAGTAATATAATATGAGTGGGGTGTATATATCTATTAGTATATATATGATAGTATAGTATAGTGTTATATATATATGAAAAAAGAAAAAGAAAAGTTAAAACACAAGCAATCGTAGAGAAACTTCCCCTAAAATGCAGTTATTGTGACACCAAAAAATTTGTTAGATGTTCTTAACAGACTTATTTGATTTTATATTTAATTGTAATACATTTGCAGTTATAGCTGCTGCAAAATTTTGGAAAATGAGGTGTATATGCCCTTTTAATCTAAATATACCAAATTTGAACATTTAGAATTATAGAAAGTGGCTAAAAAAGTTGCTAAATGTCGGTTAAAGGCGTTTTTTTACACTTAAAATTTAAGTTGTATCTTACTTTTAATACAGTGAGCAGACGTTATTGTGCAAAAATTTTTGAAATCGGAGCACATAGGCTTTATCTAAGAAATTCCGGATAGAGTATTAGTATATATAATATATATAATAGATATAATATATATATATATATATTATATTATATATATTGTGTATATAATAATATAATTATATATATATATATATATGTATATATATATATATATATATATATTATATATAGAGTAATAGTACTTTATATATCCCCCTATGATCTATGAAGAAATTTCAGATAATTTAATTAATTGAATAAATATGTATAAGAGTAAAACTTTAAGGGAATAAAATGTTTTAATACTAAGAGTTTTTTCTATGGAGAAATTAAATTCAAATATGATCATAAAAGGAGAACTATGTATTTATTGAGGAATTTGTCAAGCCGGAAATTTTTTTTATTCGTCGACGTATTAGCGCGTGCCGTAATCAGAACTCAAAAATGTTGCCAGATTTCACAATATAAATATATATAATAGTATATATATATAATATAATATAAATAATAATAATATATTATATATAATATATATATATATATAGATATTATATATATAATATATATTATATATGTTTATATATATAGGGGGCTCGAGACGACGGGGAACATAGGGGGGACGTTTTCCTTACCCCGTTAGGGCGGGGGTGGAGGAACCCCCGCGACAGCCAAATACCAAAGAGCGGGGTTCCGGAGACCTCCCTGGAGGGGGGGAAATAGTTACCTGTCATTCACCGGGAAAGGCCGAGAGACCCCGACTCTTTCCATCTTTGCGGTTTACTCTTGGGTATTCCTTTAGTTTAAAGGAATACCCAAGGGTAAACCGCAAAAGATGGAAAGAGTTGGTCTCTTCGGCCCTTCCGGTGAAGCGACAGGGTAATGACTAATTTTCCCCCCGGGGAGGGTCCCTCCGGACCCCGCTCTTTGGTAATTGTGGTGTCGCGGGGGTTTTCCTCCGCCCCGCTGCCCCTACGGGTATGGCAAACGTCCCCCCCTAGTGTTCCCCGTCGGTCTCGAGCCTCCCTACTTTGGCTGTAATACTTAATATATTATAGTATATATATATATATATATATATATAATAAGTATATATATATATATATAATAATATATTATATATATATATATATATATACTATATATATATATTAATAGTTTAATATTGTGAATCTGGCAACATTTTCCAGTGTTGTATTTACGTCACGGCTCAAAGTCATGAAGGGACAGTTGTCCGATTTTTGATATCTGCTCTTTTTGTAACCTTATGCTTTGCCTGATTTTCCAATAAAAAACTAACTTCGTAATGCAAATGACATATTTCCCTAAAAGTTTTTACCTGTTTTTCACAACTTTTTACATTCTAATTAATAGTAAATTTAATATGCCAAAATTTAAGCTTGTAGATCATAAGGTATCACTAAAGTAACTTGTCCATCTAATATGATATATATATATAAATATATATATTATTTATATATATTATATATATATATATATAGTATAATATAATATATATATATATATATATATATAGGTAATACTATAGACAGGTAGTATTATATAATTATGATATAATATATAATATATATATATAATATATTAATAGTATGATATATATATATATATAGTTAACATAATACTTGAAACAGTTTAACGATTTTCTATTTTACGGTAGCCTACCTTAAAGGTAGCTTAAAGCTAAAATCAATATTAGCATTTACATTGTAAAATTAGGAAACAATGATTACCTTTCAATAATGTTAGTATCTCTTCAAGATTAAATTTCCTTAAAAATTCTTCCATTCTTTAAAAGTAGGCACTACAATAACATTGAACGTTAAACCCAAATAACATACGAATTCGTAAATCGACTAATGACACTATGACATTTTCTAACATCAAGACTTCAGGACCAAGGAAAATGTGTTATTGCAGTAATGCCAACTTGCCATAGGTTGCCAACTAACATTACGTGATAATAACATTTTTTATTGTATTAAGAGTTAGAAAAATTAGTTAAGAAAAAAATCAAGAAAAGTCTCCAATGGTAAAACATTGATCTAAAGAATTATACATGCATATATACGTAAAAAAAAAAAAATAATCACCAAGAAAAGAGGATTTTTCGGTGTTATGAAAGTGTTCCCTTCCGAACGTTCGATTCGTCCGCGCATCTAAGTAACGATATTAATGTGTTTTAATATTTTAGAATTTTTAAGACCAATAACTTAGCTTCTTTATATGAGTTGCACATGGCGTGGGGGTTACTATTGTAATAATCGAACATGTTTAATGACGGAATTGAGTTTTTTTTTTTTACTTTTTAATTTGTCATGTCGTATAGAAGTATTCTGCGCAACAAAGAAAGAAGATTTAAATGACCCGAATCGCCCTTCCTTGATATAATAAAAACTCTTCAGTACTGAAAAAAACCATCTATTAGGGTATCATAGATAGGCCGCCTGTGAGGAATGTGATTCAAGTGATCCGGACTTCCCGTTTTATGTATACTAATAATGTGAGTGATTCAAGCCATAGGCACCTATATATATATATATATATATATATAATATATATATATATATATATATATATATATAGTATAGTTATATAGTATATATATAGGTATATATTATATAATATATATTATTTATATATATAGTTATATATATATAGTTATGAGTATATTACTATAGTATAATGGCCACCTCACACAAAGGCACAATCCATAGTCTTGAAACTGGACGGCTGAGCTACAAAAAAGATAAAAAAAAAGTAACAACATTAGTGGGAATCAGCAGTCGACTTCTACGTTAGGGAAACACACGCTTTGTTTTTTTTTATTTATTTTTTTTTTCAAGAACGGTAGGTCATATTTATAATTTTTCTTTTTTTGAAGATTGCCTATGGCTAAATGTAATGATGAGGCGTAAAATTTTTATTACTTTTGTTTTTAACCCCAACACTCACGGTCGTCAGGGGTAACGGGGGACTCCACCCCCGTAAATATACGCTGGGGTTGCATGTTTTTTTACTGTTTATATAACTTTTTGTTTTCAGACCAAACCACTCACGGGCTCGGGGTGTAGGGGGTGGGCCCCCCGAAATATCCGACTGTGGCTTTGAATTTTTTTTCGATGTTTTTATGGCATCTACTAGAGGCTGAATTCTGCGCAAAAAAATTTAAAATCCTGCACCTACTGATCTTGGAAAAAAAAAAAAAAAAGTGTGTTTGGAAATTGGACAATGTTTTCGATATTTAAATAGTTTTTCTTTTTTTTTTTGTAAGCTATAGTGAGTTTTAAGATATGGATTGGTGCTTTTGTGGAGGATTGACCTATATATATATATATATTAGTATATAGTATATATATATGTATATATATATATATAGTAAATAATAAATAATATATATATATATATATAATTATATATGCGACCAAGAAATTTATTTGATCATTATGAATAAGTTTCGTTACCATTAAAATAATTCAATTTGGTTACAGAACATCTATAAATTTGGTTACGAAAACAACCAGCATTTATTTCCAGTTACTAATTTGTCTAACAAAAGTCGATTAGTTAGAGCAGCTAATATTATTTGGTTAAAATTCGGTGTTTATTATCAATAACAAAATATTTTCATTAACATAACCAATTTTTTGTCAATAAGCTCTTAACCAAAATAATTTGTTTATCATAAACAAACCAAGTTCTTTCAGTGCACCAAATCAAGTATAAAGAAAAAATTATTGAAGCATATATCATAAAAAATTCAGGGAACTTCAATAAACAAGACAGTGAGCTAAAAATTGACTTCATTCAGAATATAGCATTAGGATTGTCAAGAAAAATAAAAAAAATAACATCCAACTAAAAAAATTTATTCTTTGCTTAAAATTTATGGAATGAACCTCTTACTCTGAATCAAGGTCTGAAAAGAAAGAGACAGACGAAAAGCTAGAGTGGGCCCGTCATTTTGTGGCCATTATATTTATTTGTTATATAGCAATGTAAATTATTTGATATTGTTTTGTGAAATATTTAATATGTTTTAATAAAAAGTTGTAAGAATAGTTGAATGAATTAAAGGGCAATCAATCCTGTTAGTATATTATATATTAATAATATTATATATATATATACTATATATATATTTATATATATATATAATTATATATATATTATATATAATATATATATATATATTATATATAGTAATCAGATATTATTATATATATATAATATATATAATTCGGTTTATATTGTTATCTGGTTACTTTGTATCTTTTGTGTATTGTATTCGGGAATGGGTCTGGATAATTTGAAAAATCGTTACTCAAACTAATATATATTAAGTTTTTATTTTATATTTATTTTTTATTATATATTATATATATTATTTATATTCTATATATTATTATATATATATTATATATATAGTTTATATAATATTTATATTATTTTTTATTATTTATATATATTTATTATAGTTATTATTTAATTATTTATTATATATATATTTATATATTATTTAATAATTATTATTTATGTTTTTATTATTTAACTAAATGGTACCGATTTATAGATTTTTTTACTATCTCGGGCTCTTCTCTCTCTTTCTTTCTGCTGGTCACATCACTTTCTCCTCTCTTTCTCTTTCTCTTATTTATATTATATATATAGTATTAATTTAATATATATATATATATATTATTATTGTATATTATATATAAGTATATTATAATATATATATATATATGTATATATATATATAAATAAACTTAAGTAGTCTCCCCTTATTTATACATAAAGAGAGTAACTACGAGATCATAGGCAAACAATATAAACAATGTTATACTCAATTCACGCACACACACACCTATACACACGCAGCACACACACACACACTAGCATTACATTACACATTTCAAGATGACCGCTATTTGATTTGAGCACGAACAGTCATCTTTTTTAATGGATTGAAAATATAGCGTTTATTTACTTGCGAGATGATTCTTATAACTTTTATTTCAATTTTTTAAGCATTACTCTTATATTTATTAATGTAAGTATTCATTCATGTTGAAGCCATTTTGCGCAAATAAAAATAAGAGATAATTATCGTAAATTATGACATTTTGCGAAAGATCATCGTTTATATAAGTTAATCGTGCTGAAGCACAAGCAGCACGAAGTATAGGAGTTCTCGCCTCCGATATATATATTATATATATATATATATAGTATATTATAGTATATATTATATATATATTATATATATATTATATTATATATATTATATTATATATTATATATATATATATATATTATATATATATATATATATATTATGTTAGTATATTATATCATATATATATTATAATATTAGTATATTTAATATATAATATATATATAATATCTATATTGATTATATATATATATCTATTAGTAATTAGTAATATTGATTATATATATATATATATACGTATATAGATATATATATATATTTTGTTATAATTTCTGTATGAGTTTGTTTCAAACGGACAGGTTACATATCTATTTTGTGTTTTAGATGTGGTTTTTTTTCCACCATGGCAATGTGGCCTTGCAAAAAATATTTACGCGTCATGCTTGTCGTTTGTTTGTGTCAATCTCTCCGACTCCGACTCCGACTCCGACTCCGACTCCGACTCCTACTCCGACTCCGACTCTGGCTATTCAAAATTGCTTGCTTCTTTTGCTTCTACGTCTTTTTCAGCCAATGATTTGACTCCGTTCCCCATCCAAGGTTTTCCTGATCAAAATATTTGAAAAGTTATTAAAAAGGTTAAGCTATAGTTAACTACATACATTGTGAAAGATAGAAATGGAATAGGGGACAGAAGTATACTTTGTGGAACACCACCATTAAATGTTAATCAGATGCACCTCAAACAAAAACTGCAAAAATTGATAAATTTGAAAGTAAATTAGAAAAGAGTTAAGAAAATGAAGGAAAACTCCCGAAGAAGGGGGATTAGGGAGAACTGAAGAAGGGGATTAAGGAGAACTTCTGAAAAGAGAGATTAAGGAGAACTCCTGAAAAATGGGAATAAGGAGAACTCCTGTAGAAGGGGGATTAAGGAGAACTTCTCAAAAAGGGGTTTAAGGAGATCTCATGAAGAAGGAGGAATTAAGAAAAACTCCAGAATAAAGGGGGATTATCAAGCGCTAGCATAAGTCATATCCTGTAAAAAATTTTGAGTATGTCAAACACAACCACATGCTACTTCCAATATTCCGCTGAATGAGTGAATGGTCTCTACTCACTCTCTTCCTCGTCTTCTACACTCTCTCTCTTTCTCTCTCTTCTCTCTCTCTCTCTCTCTCTCTCTCTCTCTCTCTCTCTCTCTCTCTCTCTCTCTCTCTCTCTAAATATCATCAATTGATGTCATAGTAACATAGTTGAGAAAAGAAGGTCATTCTTAAATTAGAAGTCGTGCTACTACGTTAACTGCTATAATTTTATTAGTTACTTTTGAAGTATGAAGTTAGAAATGATAACCTTTTACTAAACTAACAACTTATAATATTTATCTACTACTATATATAAACTCATTATTGATATCTATTAATATAATTATTATTATTATTATTATTTATTATTATGTATTATTCATTATTATTAATTTAATTATTATTATTTACTTATATTAAAATAAACCTTATTAAAATTATATAGCATTAATTATTATTATTATTATTATATTAAAGTGACACTACTTACTACTATCTACTACTCCTGCTCCTACGTTCTAACTCCTACTCCTGCTTCTATCAATAATAATATAATAAAATAATAATAATAAAGATGAATGAGATAATTTAAATCCTACTACATATAATAATGAATGACATGCAAAAATAAGTATATGAATAATAATAATTCTTTTAACATAACCAAAATATAATAATAATAATAATTTTAAAAATAATAAATAAAAATAATTAATAAATAATGTATAATTACATAATTAATAAATAATAATAATTAATAATTAATAAATAATAATAATAATAATAATAATTAATTAATAAAATAATACATAGAATAAAATAATTAATGAAATATAATTAATATAATGAATTGTAACAATTTGAGTTTGATAAAACAGAACAATCTGACTTACGGAAAGTTGACAGGGTAAAACAGCAGGGAAAAGGGGAATTTTAGCAGGATTGTAAGAGTTAGAGAATAATGGGAAAAGGGAGTCGGAAAGCTTGGAAAAGAATTATAATTGTAACTGTTGATGGATAAAAGTTCTGGCTCTATTCTGAACACTAAAATCGCATTTAGGGGGGCGGTGAGTGAGGGATGGAAAACTGAAAATTGAGTCAAAGATAGGAGGGGAAAAAGTAGATCCATGATAAATAGGAAAATGTGGGAAAATGGGAAAGGGAGCTGAGTAATTATAAAAAAATAAGTAGTGTTATAATTGTGAAAGAATTTAATAATGTTTGTACAACACGACAGTCACAAAGCGAGAAACTCTAAATACGCTATATTAATGAAAAAAATCTTCAAGTTGATTTTTTGTCTTCAATGAAGTCCTACATATTATTAATTAGATCGTTCGTTTACAAATACAACCTACTATATTTTCTAGATCTAGTGTTATGGTTTTCAAATAAACTTACGATATTACTTTTCTAATCAGGGTAGGTTTCAAATAAACTATCATTATTATTTCTAGTATCAGGTTAGTGGTTTCTCTCAATAATATCTAACAAGTTAGGGTTAAGTTTCAGATAGTAAACCTACAAATAGTTTCTAGATCAGGTTACGTTTTCATAATAAACCTAACATTTACTTCTAGATCAGTGTTAGGTTTTCAAATAAACTTACAATTATTCTGATCAGGTTAGGTTTCAAAATGACCTACTATTTCTAGATCAGGTTACGTTTCAGATATAAACCTACATATTACTCTAGATTCAGGTTAGTTATTTCAAAAATGACCTATATATTTCTAGACAGGTTAAGTTTCAAATAGAAACATACTATATTTTCAGATCAAGGCAGGTTCTCAAATTAAACCTACATATTATTTTTCTAGATTCAGGTTAGTGTTTCAAAAAACACTCACATATTATTTTTAGCCATCAGATAAGGTTTTCAAAGTAAACCTCATATTATTTCTAGACTCAGGTTACGTTTTCAATATAAACCCCTACACATTATTATCTAGATTCAGAAGTTAGGTTTCACAATAAACTTACAATATTATTTCACCTAGATCAGTGTAGGTTTTTCAAAATAAACTACATATTATTTCTAGATTCAGGTTAGGTTTGATCATAAACACCTACATATTTTTCTAGATTAAGGTTAGGTTTTCAATAAACTCTACAATAAATTATTTTCTACGATCAGATTATTTTTCAAATAAAACCTACAAGTGAAGTTCATGTTCAGGTTAGATTTGAAATAAACCTACATTTTTCTAGATCAGGTTAATATTTCAAATTATATATAAACTATTACATATAATTTTAAATATCAGGTTAGGTTTCAAATAAACCTACATATTTTTATTTCAGAATACAGATATGGTAGGTTTCAAACATACAACCTACATATTAATATTCTAGATCAGGTTAGAGTTTGAAAATAAACCTACATATTTCTTCTAGATCAGTTAGGTTTCAAATAAATCACATATTATTCTAATCAGGTTAGGTTTCAAAATAAACCTACATAATTATTTCTTGATCAGGTTAGGTATTCAAATAAACTCTACTAGTTGTCCTATCCCACTAGACATGAGACTTTTGGAAATTTTATTTATGTATAAACCCATTACTTGAGCTGATGTGGTTTGAATAATTTGGTGTAAAGAATACTAGTAGGGCTAAAAATCGCAACGATATGCAGTTGCCGGATGATTTACTTCAGGCGGGGCAGGGTTTCCGCTTCTATACCCACTCTCTCCTGGAACTATTCTCCTTATTACAATGACTCCCAGGTTCTGAAATTTCATCTAAAACTATTAATAAAGTCTTTAAAATAAAATTGTAATAATAATAAAAAAAAAGCATAATTAATCGGTAATAAATGAGTATGAAAAATATGTTATATCAACGTCCAATAATTTGGATATATAAACATGATTATGTATAAAATTATCAAAAAGAATCGACAATTTGACGATTATCATATGAAATGAGAGCCAGAAAATGTCCGCGAAATGAGTTTTGTAATAATAGGAATAGTAAAAAATGTTATTCTAAAAAAAATTTACCCTGGAAAAAAGTATGACGTCACCAATTTTTGATATTTATAACATGCCAAATACTGTGATTTACTCTTTATAGTTGCCAGATGCTTCACTTTTTAAATTATTTTTTCCAGATTTCAGTCGGGTTTTGAAGGTATGTGGGGGCCGAGCCTCCCTGTAGTCACAATGTTTGCGGTGGGGTGCCATGCATGTTTTTATCAATTGTCCCTCATAAGTCTATTTAAGGTTCTTGTACGAGTTCTTTCTTTACCTGTTTTCTCTTTATCAGATCAATTTAAAGATTTAAACTAGGCTTCAATGAAAAATCTGAGAAGATTGGGCAAATAAAGGTCTATATATTAATGGATATAATAATATATATTTCATAATAAATAAGTATTATATAAATTGTGCATAGGTGATATAATTAATATAGAAATAATAATAAGGTATAATCATATTATATAAATATATATTTTATATATATAATATATATTTAATATATATATATAAATTTCAAAAAAGCCTGTGTTGGAATAGTAACCGAATTTTTGTGGCACCAGCACTCACAACCGCTACCTACAAGTCGCACCGCACGTCGGTGCGTCTGCGCACCCTTATATATCATTAGGCATTTAATAATTATATGTAGCTAAATAATAATACTATTAATATAAAGTTTATAAATTTATTATATAATGAAGATATATTATATTCAATAATATATATATTTATTTTATAATTTGTATTATATTTTAATGTATAGAAGGAAAATCTTGGGAAAAAATATAAAAAAAAATAGGATATGAATAATATAATAGTCTATTATAAATGGCCCTATTACGAAACCTGAATTTATTGTTAAGAATTTCCGGGCGAGTAAATATTTTAAATTATAATTTGGTTCAGTCAAATTATTAAAATTTATTTATTTTCAATACGATTCACAGTTTTATTATAAATTATATAGTATATATATAATGTATATTATATAGTGTATATATATTATACTATTATGGGTAAATTATTATTATATTATAGAATAATAATATATAATAATATATATATATATCAATAAATAACCACTATTTCATAGATATATATAAAAGTATATAAATAATTATATAATATTATATATATATCTATATACTATATATTAGTGTAATATATAATATATATATATATATATTGGGTAATAAAATAAATTGGTATATAATAATATTATATCATTTCAGTTTACAGAAAATACCGGAACATTCCGATTAGTCCTCATATCTTACAATGTATAAGCACGTGTTGTGTTGTGAGAAATGTTTGGCTGCAGTTGCACATAGGTAATAAAACGTGTATCAAGCAGCGAGTATGAAAACAGTGCCTGAACATGTGGTCCGTGTTAACATTCAGGTATTGCTACGAGGCTACTATCATTTGTGGTGTTGTTGTTTTCCTGAGGAGAAGAAGTTGTTAATTAAGATGACCCACTGTTGAGCATAGAGCAGAACAATTAAATTCGGTGTCAATTATGGAAAACCTTTACAGATATAGCTCCACTATAACATAAAATAAAAATATGGTGACGAATCAAATATATCGCGAACACGAGATCTTTATCGGTAGGTAATAACATGCTTCTTAAAGTAGGCGGGAGGTCGCTGGAAAGATGTAAGGAAACGGTAAAAATGGGTGGACCATCAACAGCTCGTAATGATGGCACCATTGCTAGAGTATATTCCGGAGGTAATCCGGACTGACCGAAGGCAAACTATCGATTGATGTTCCTAATAATTTGTAGGGATTGTTTCTATGACAGTGTCACTTGCCTCCACTGTCGACCTCTCACAAGACTTAATTCATTGCGACTGCAGTGTTCTACGCACTTGTCCAAGAATTTCCTCACCTAGGGCGGGTGTGAAGAGCGGGACTCTACAATAAGACGAGAAGCTCAACTTGCTTATGTGTGAGATGTTAGTCGAGGATCTGTTTGAAATAGGGTATACACTGAGCGTTGGATGACGTGGTTGGGTAACCATGTACGACTACAAACAGAAGAGTCGGACCTTGAAGTGAAATACATCATACGAGATTACACCTTCACAGAGAAACAAGCAGGTTCGCAACATTTTGATTGGTTCTTGCGAGATCCTCTAAAAGGGAAAGTCGTGCTTGTGAGGTCCTTTTCTTGTGGAGCATCAAAAATCTGCGTGTTTACTTTGAGTTCGGATACCTATCAGCCGGTTGACGTGCAAACGTTCTGAAGCTTTGCGAGCGAAAAAGTTTTAGTATTACACCATTACAAAACAGCCCAGCACATCGTTCACAGCTTCCTGGTCCTTGAATATCTGATTGAACACTCGCGTAACTCTATGCTTCTCTCAATCTCTCTACTGCCCCAGATTTGGCTCTCAAGCTTGGATTCTAGTCTTTCCTAGCATGAAAGGATCTGTTAAAAGGAGAGGATTCAGTCAGCAGAAGAAAATTCAAAGTGGCTAAACAGATGCAACACAATAACCTCTGAGACGTGAGAGACAAAAGATGGACTTAGACAAGCAATTGTTTCGAACGATGTTTCAATTTCTTCTCTCATCATTTCATCAATTCAATTCATTGTTACAATGTAAGATTTGATCACACATTCCTCTTTACACTTCTAATGCAACCTTGTTTTTCACCAATCAGTCCCTCCGTCACTTGACGCCTCTTCGAACCAGGGAGCATATATTCTTCTACAACTCTCAAAAGCTATATTCCCATAATAATTTCTGTTATTTACCACCTACGCCTTTCTTAGGATGCCATTATTCGCTCTCCTCCAATCCCCTCGAAATTAATATGGCCCTCAAAACGCCTTGTTACATACAAACTTCCTATATATGCGTCGCACTCCGTTTATGGATATTATTTCACACAGTAATTTCATCTATACCTGCAGGATTTAATCATTCTACAACTTTCTCACTCGTATCTATTACTTTCACCCTACTAATTACCTCAATCCATAAAATATCATCACTCCTTCTCTTGCACCATCAAACCCACTACTCACACTTTCGCTGATCACTCTCATTATACTTTGCCAGTGCTTATGCAGATTGTTTCGAAGTTTATCCCCTCCACATTCCCTCAACATCCATTTCATCAGTTAGGAAAGCACCATCCCTCTATTCATTATCACTAAAGCAATTCCCCTATGATTATCAATTTCTAACTTATCAGAGTGCTACTCCTTAAGAAGAGGCGGCTTGCTATTCACCATTGTAAGTTCGCCCGATTACATCCTCCTACAACTGTTCAAGTTACCTCTTTTTTTTTCCTCCTACAGATGCATCTTTAGTAATTCCATTCCTCCTTATATTTATCCAAACATCTTTCTTTTGAAACCTCATGCATCATTTGCTTTTATAACCACCGCTTATATATACTATATATTTATGTATGCATGTATGTGTAATAAATATATAATATCACTTATATATAATATATATATAGTATATATATATATAATATATTTATAAGATAATATAAAATGGAATATCATAATATATAACTAATATTATAAAATTATAGTAGTATATATATATTATTATATTAGTAGATACTATAACCTTTTTTTTTATTGGTAAATGGTTGCGTAATGATGTTTTTTTTTGGTTATCTTTTATAATAATTGGCTATGAATAAACATAAAAGAAATATTATAGTTTTTGGCTCGGACCATTGGATTAAAAAAATATATTGTTAATCCAAGGACCAGTTACGCTCAAATATACGCTAATAGGTATAACAAATTTTCTGAGTAAACACTTTAAAGGAATACCAATCGCGGTAAACCCAAAAGCAAAGGATGGTGCGGAATGTCGGGTCTTCTCTGGCCTTCCGGGGGGAAACGACAGGTATGGACTATTTCCCCCCCTCCCGGGGAGGTCTCCGAACCTAAATATTGCATAAATTTGGGTGTCGCGGGGGTTCCTCCGCCCCTCCCCCTACGGGGTATGGAAGAACTCCCCCCCTCTGTCCCCCGTCGCTCGAGCCCCCCTAAATTTTTTTATATTGTTTTTTATTGGTTGATTTTTTCTATTTTGTCTTTATATTTTCTCATGACAAGAAGTGTAAAAAAAGCTTTTAACGCTGAGATTCCAAATAATGATATTGGTTTTCTGTAAGTGTCGTACTTTTTGAGATATTTTAAGTAAAAATCATAAGAATTGTTATATTTTATATTAATATGATTTTAATGTGTACATATATTTATAATAAGCTTTATAAGCGCTGATTCCAAATAAGAAATATCCTTTTTGAATGAATAAATTATTTACCCTTTTATCCTCTTTACCAAACAATTAATTTTATTATCGTTGTTTCTGTTTTTAATACTTGGGTTTAAAACTTTTTCTATGTTTTTGCCTCATGTTTCGTCGTACCACGAAACTTTCCATTGTTTGGTTCATATGGTAAGCTCAATATAGATTAAAAATAAAAACAAATGAAAAAAATCAAAACGTGCCCAAGACGAAATAAAAAAGGGCCATATATATATATATATATATATAACTTTACTATTATTATTATATAGTATATATATATAGATAATGATAATAATATATTATAATATATATTATTATTACAAAAATACATAGTATATATATATAATATATATATAATTATCCTATTATGATAATAATAGTTATAATTTATATTAGTTATAGTTGATATAGATATATATATTTTAATATATTATATTTACTGTATTTTAATTATAAAATTATATAGTAGATAGTAGTATATAAATAAATAATATAATAATAATATTTTAATAAATAATAATAATCTCATTATAGGATACTTAAGGTAGAGTTTTTGGAATGCGTCGATATAAGTTCTTTTATAGATGATGAAAAAACAAAAATATCGATAATGAGGAAATACGAAGTCTGCATATATATTAAATTTATTTTTCTTTATTTTACTGAAAAGAATAATAATACGAACAAAAGAAAAGTATTAAATTTGAAAAATAATTTAAGCATCACACACACACACCACACATATATACATACTTATATAGTTATATATATCCGATATTATATCATATTAATATCAATATTTCTGGTATTTATTGATAATAATATTAACTATTGTATGTATTAGATATACTACTTTTACTCATATATCGAAAAATTTTGTGATTGATTATCACGGTATAAATGGATATAAATTGTACCACTCAATGACTTTCCAATAATTTTTATATGAAACTCCAACAATACTTTTACTATTATAACCTATCCAGGTATTAATTTGTATCTATTCAATTACATAGCAATGCTTTCATCTAGCAATCGAGAATAGGATTCGTACATACCTGAAAAAATAATATCATGAAAAATTATATATTTTAACCTGAAATCTAGCCTAAACTACCTAAACTAACCCTAACCCTAACCCTAACCTAACCTAACCTAACCTAACCTAACCTAACCTAACCTAACCTAACTAACCTAACCTAATCCTAACCTATACCTAAAAAGTCAAAATAATCTAACCATAACCTAACTTATATTATCTAAAGTAACAATTCAAAAATAATCGTAACATAACCTTATTCATTATATTCTACGTAAGCTAACGCCTAACAATTAAAAAAAAGTACCTAACTCTCTCTCCTCCGCCCTCTCTCCTCTCTTCGGTCATCCTCATCTCTCTTCTCCTTCTTTTATGTATATATAATATAACCTATGTAGATATATATAATTATTATTGTATTCATAATATATTATATATTATTTATATATATATATATATAATATATAATATATATATATATATAATTATAGTTATCATATCCTATCGTATTCATACTATACCCTGGGATTGGTATATAATAAATATATATATAATAACCTATGGTATAATAATATATTATATTATATATATTTGTAGTAAGTGAGGGCTATAATATTATCTACAAAAACACATTATATATATATAATATATTAGTTTTATATATATGCCTACAGGCATATTAAATACCTAAAATATTTTATTTATATATAGTGATAAATATAAAGTATTGTGATTGTCAAAATAAATCAAACATGTTATATATATTCATACTATATATACATACTATATACATATAATATATTATATATAATTATGATATATATATATTATATATTAATATTATATACAAAATATATTATTGATAGAAATTATTAATTCTGAAACCAGAAAAAGTAAGGTATATAAAAAATGTTCTCGAGCTTCACCAACACAAATATCCATCAAAACTATTTTTAAAAATATTTAAAAAATTTAATAATTTTTATAGGTAATAGTTGATAACAAAATATTTGGTTTTGGCGAATGTCATCACACTCACGTTCCAAGGAAATTATACCATAAGACCCTATATATAATTATTATAATATAAAACACTAGTTATCGTATATAGATATAGAGTATTATTATAATATATTATGTGGATTAGTGTGATGTGTGTGTGTGTGAGGTGTGTGTGTTGTGTGGTGTGGTGTGTGTGTGTGTGGAGTATGTGCGAACTGTTTCTGTGTGTGTTGTGATTATTCTAAATGTCCCAGTTTTGAAATTTAGTGTGAAGCAACAAAATAAATTTTTTTCTTCTAAATTTTGGTGGTTTTTTTTTATTTGTTGTTGCAAACAACAAAAGAACGACATTAAAATATTAGATATTATTAATAAAATAGACATGTCATAACGAAATTTAATAGATAAGCATTGTAGTGTTAATTTTGGCACTTTTTGCTTTAATTATAATTATTAATTATATTTTAATTTTCATTTATTAATTTTATTGGTGTTATAAATATTATTAATGTTACAAAAGACATTATTATTATTATATGGATTATCATTATTATTCGTTACCTTGCATTATTGATTATCATTATTATTATATAATATATTATTATTATTATTAAGTATTATTATATTATAATCATGAGATTATTATTATTATTATTTTATTATAATATGTATTAGAGATTTTTAATATATTATTATAAGATTATAATTTTGTTATTTACCCTCCTTATACTATTATTATATATTACTAAATTATATTCTTGCAATAATACAGATGAAATTTGCTACTTAATTTTTCTTGTTATTTTTTTATTTTTTTTTTTTTTTTTTTTTTTTTTATTATTATTATTATTAATTATTATTTATCTATTATAAATTCTTATTTTTATTAATTAATATGAATATTATTTATTATTATTATTATTTATTTATTATTAATTATTTAATTATGGGGATTATTTTATTATTATTAGTTTATTAGAGTATTATATATATATTATTATTATTATTATTATATTATTATTAATTATTAATTATTATTATTATTTTATTTTTGGCGTTATTATAATTATTAATTATGTTTTATTACTTAATTATTATTATTATACTTATTATTATGATTATTATTAATTATTGATTGTACTCCATTTACATTATTATTATTATTTGAGTTGAATAAGTTATTTAGTGATGGGTTTATTATTAAGTATTATTATTTTATTATTATTATTTAGGAATTATTTTATTTTTGGTTATTATTATTATTATTATTATATTATTATTATTTATTAATTATTAAGTAATCATTTTAGATGATATTATTGTATTTATTACTATTATTGATACTAAATTTATTATTATTATTTTTAGTTGAAATTTATTATTTTTTAAACATTTCAATGAAAAAATGATAAAGAAAAAAGAGCATATGTAATGCCGAGGAAATATTTAAAATGTCTTTCTAAAAGACTACTTTCACTTCTATTACACGAAGTGCTTAAAAGCGAAAAGATTTCTTACAGACCGGCGCCCAACGCTTGTGATTAGGTAGGTCAATGACTGGGTTTAAAACGCTCATGATATGACGGGGAGTCAGATGTACTTCATTATACCTATGCAACTGTCTTTTTACGTTTCTAGTTCCTTATTAAAAAGTTAGATGGTTATTAGGTAATAATGTTTTTTTGTCTTAAAGCCTCTGGACAAATCATTAGGATTCTCTACTAATGGCTAGACTCACATCTACATCAGATAGTCTGAAAGATGTCGTGAGGGTCGCCTCCAATCACATCAGATTAGTCTGTAAGATGCCCGTGATGCTAGCACCAATCCCTACATCAGATAGTCTGAATAGATATCGTGGGCTCAAGCCCAACAATCTATCATCAGATAAACTGTACGTGCGTGATGCTAGCGACCAATCTACATCGATAGTCCTGAAATGAATGTCGTGAGGCTTGCCCCTCCAATCTAACATCAGATAGTCTTTAAGGATCGCCGCTGATGCTAGCACCATCTACTCAGATAAGTCCTGAAATATGTTTCGGTGGAGGCTTCTAAATTGAGATGAAAAAGAACTGTTTTCTATTTCCAACTTTTGCCAGTAGATATCATTTCTTAAAATAGTGATTAATTGATTCGAGGTTATGTGAGTCGATTTTGACTAATTATGTATTTACGTGGATTTGTTAGCAATTTACAGAGATGATTTTCGAAAAATAAGAAATCAATTTGGTTATCTTTTCATATTGTTTAATTTTTGAGACCGCAGCTTTGTGCACCTTCCTTTGGATTTAATTTTGGGTCTACCCGAATCATCTACCACTAAAGCCTAAAACCTATTCTAAATCCTATCCTAGCCTAATTTATAAATAACACCTAAGTAACCTATATTGGTTTTCAAAAAAATGCAAATAAAAAAAAGTTTGAGAGAATAGCTATAATAAATCTGAATAAATAATAATAAATAAATAACTAAAATAATAAGAATAATAATAAATGAAATAATAATAATAATATGAATAAAAATAATAAATAATAATAATATAAATAATAATTAATAATAATATAATATATAATAGATATGAAGAAGATAATTAATAAATAATTAAATATAATCTTGATTACAAACAGTGTATGTAAGAATAATAATATTAATAATTAATCAATAATCAATATAATAATAATAACTAACAATATAATAATAAATAATAATCAATAACAATTAATAAATAAGTAATTAATAATAATAATAATAATGATAATAATAATTTCTTCTGTTGCAGAAAAAGAACTTTTGAAAATTATTTTTTGTAATGTTTTAATAAAACTAAAATGATTCAAAATATTATTTTTTTTTTTCTACTTTTTCTATTATTAATAAATTAATAAAATAATATAGCTATATATAAGAAATAGTGAATGAAGAAAAAACAAATTAAATAAGTTTTAGAGAAAAGAAGAATATAAATTAAGATGCTATAGACAGGTTGACAGGAAATTTGCCTATCTCAAAAATCCATTACCGGATGCTTCTCCTTAAAAAAAAAAAAAAAAAAAAAAATAAATAACGTTTTGTTTTTTTGCTCTTCCATCACTACCTAATATAAGCAAATAATAGCATTCATTAAGATAGTCAATGGACTAGAACCACAGTTCACCCACACGGTGATGGGGTTCTCCGGCCGTTTGGCAGGAGGTAACGAGTTGAGTTAAATTCTTTTGCTTTATGATTACACATTGGGGCCCGAAACCGCCTACATGTAACCGTCGTGTAGGATTTAATGCCGTTCAGTAGATATATATTATCTAATGGAGGTAATTAATACTTTATATAGGGTATATAGTAATATTATATATTATATATATATATATACTATATTAGAATAAATTATATTACTAAATATATATAATAACTAATTGAAAAAACTATGATCAATAAGGAATATAATTATTTATTGATGGAATGAAAACTACGGCTGCGCACACTTGGTGGAGACAAGGGGCTTACTGGATAGGGCGCTGCTTAAAGGTCAGGTTTCTTGAGAAGGGGGATAAAAAAGTTGAACGTTAAAAAGAAGTTAATATATTTATGGAGTTATATAGAGATTTATATAGTATATATATATTATAATATATATATTATATACTAATATAAATATACATAATATTTACCTATTGGGTATAAATTATATATATATATTATATAGTATTAATATGATATATAGGTTAAGGATATAAGATGAAATGTAAAATTATGATCTGGTATTGCATAGGTGCGTTTTGCACCTGTTTAATTGCATAAATGTAGACTATATTTTTAACTTGCATAAACGTACGGCATTGTGACGCTTATTTAAACACCGAAAGGGAAGCTCTCCTAGGAGAGGTGGGTAAGAGGGTCGATTCCTAAAATCGAGCATGATGTGGCAGATCAGGGACTACCACAACGCGAACTGCTGATAGCTCTATTATTTGAGCATAGTAAACAGCATTATTATATGGTGTTTCGTTTTTCTGTTAACTAGATAATACTGAGTATTATTAGGATGATATAATTAAATAATATAATAATTAATGATTTATAATTAATCAGATCAAGTCAATAAATAAATTAATAATAATTAATGAATAATATAATAAGAATAATAATAATAATAATAATAAGTAATAATAATAATAAACTAATATATAATAATAATATTTTATTCAATCCTGAAAAGGATTACGTGGGATTTATTTACAACTACAATATAATAATATAAAAGTACTGATTAATAATACTAAAATTTAAAAATAAATGAATTAATAATTAAATAAAAATAAAAATAGTAGAATAATATAATAATATAACAATAATAATAATAATAATAATAAATAAATAATAATCAATGTATTTAACTTTATTTATATTATTATATATTAAATTATACTATTTATTATTATTATTATTATTTATTAATTTTATTTATTAATTATATTATTATTATTAATTAATTATTAATTAATTATTTGATGGGAATTAAATATATATATATATATATATATATATATATATAGTATATATTTATATTTATATATATATTTATTATATGTACAAAATATAACGTGTGTATTATTCATAGTTTATATTTTAATATTTTGAATAACGCATACATACAAAACTTCTATTATATTATTATATTGGTATATTATCATTATAGTATATGAGTAATTATAATATATATATATATATATATATATATATATATATATATATTATATATTATATATATGCTGCAGTGTTTTTATAGAGATAATAGAAACTCTGATTCCAATTCCAACTAACATATATTATCACTACTATATGATTGATAACGCTAAGCAATGACTATCAATAAATATATCGTATTACTACTGGTAGTATATAATAATATATAATAGTATAGTATTATAGTATAGGTAGTTATAGTTATATATATATATATATATATTAGTATCTATCCTTAAAAATAATTGGTATTTATTATATATATAATATATTATATATTATATATATAATATATATAATATATTTAGTATTAAAAACTTTAATTATATTTGTATAATTATTAATTATATGAGGTAGAAAAGCGGGGCTCGTGTGATATTTAATATAACTGTTCGAGCGAATATGTAAGTGGGGGAGTCGGACCTGTATATTTACTTAACATATTTTGCAGAATTGTATTTCAGAACGATTTTTCCTTGAGCGATGAGGTCTTTGTGTATTTTGAGGTAGAAATGATAGTAAGACATATCGATTATATTTGCAAGGAGGATTGCTGAAAGGTTGCAACGTTTATGTACTTCTGATATTAATTGAATATGTAGATAACATTATAAACATTTAGAATTATTTAATGACTATGAATTTACAAATAAATAGTATACATTGTTCTTATATGTATTGAATTTAAGAAGTGGTCATATATAGGCCGGTTTTTGTTACATGTCTGCTCCTGATAGGGATGGTGCGTCTATATCCAATCAACCACTCCAATATAAATATAAATATAATATTATATATAATAAGAGGGTATAATTAGTATAGTTTATATAAATGAGTATAATAAATTATGATAATATTAGGATAATAGAATATAGTAGATATGGGAGGATATATATATATATAATATAGGTAGTATGGTATAGTTATTAGTATAGTATAATGAACATATAAGGGTGATATATAAGATTAACCTACATAATAATTATATATTATATACTCTATATATATAATATATATATATAATATATATTATTTAAGTATATTTATATATATTATAAATATATATATATATTATATAATATATATATAACTATATATATATTAATAATTAATATATATATATATAGGAGATATATTAAATAATATATATAAATTGGTAATTATTTGCGGGGGTTTATTTTGCAATGCATTATTCTCCGGAAATGGCGTAATTCCGAAATAATCTGAATGGAAGGAATGCGAGAATATGGGATATGCAAAAATTGTTTGAAATTTTAGACCCTTTCTTCAAAATAACTCTCGCAATATTAAACTCAAGACATTTTGAAGCTTCATCTTTCAAGAATGAAATGTATATGATCGGGATGCAATATCTACATACACCTACACACACATTCAATAATCAATAACATAACATAACGCACCTAAATTATATAGTAGTGAGTACGGGTAAATAATAATTAATATAAAATAAATATATATATATATATAATATATATATATTAGTGATAGTAATTTTCCATAAGAAAATATAAAGTTATTATATATATAATATAATAAAGAGAAAAATAGTAATTGGTATACTATGGGATGGTATTGGTAATATTATATTATATTATTATAGTACGTATTGGGCCTATAAATATTTGTAGTATTATTTTATATATATATATATATATATATATATTATAAATAAGGTTAATGATAATGATATATATTAATTAAATAGTGATTACACTTTAATAATATATAAAATATAATATATATAATTATAATAATATTAATAATATAAAGATATAATGGTTAATTATGGTAGTATAGGTATAATATAAAGTAGGAAGTGAGGTAAAATATAGGTAGGAGTATTACTCTACCTAAGTAGATATTTATTTACTAAATATTATATTATATAATTTATTATATATATTATATAAATATATATATATATATAATATTAATATATGAGGGTTATATAATATAATTTGCTTATCTCTATTTATTCTATTAAAGAAGGAATAAATTCCTATAAGATATTTATATTTTATATATATATATATATTATATAATATATACTATACATATTATAGGGTGGGTATATTTGTTGATTATATGATTATATATTAATAATATGAGTTATATAGGGTTATCGTCCTCAATTATCATCTACCTCCTTTCCTCAGATTGGGGTTGAGGTAAACAGCATATACTAGAAACAGAAAAGTAGTAGAAGAACATGACGTAAGTCGTAAAGAAAGTCACACCCGCCTACCGTCCTTTCCATATCCTTAAGCTAGAGTTAGTGGCAGTCAGAAAAAATCTGCCCTATGGCTTCACAAGACAAAGACGGGCTCTCATTGTGGTATCTCGTCAATGTAAGGTTCATTCCTTGGACCATGCGGCCCACAACCATATCCACCCCTATAAAACCCCGCCATTCAATCCTTTTATGCACCTTTCTTCTCACCTCTGCCTAACTCACATTCCTTTCCTTCAAACATTCCATTACTGACTCAGTCTACTTTTTCTTCGGTCTTCCAGCCGGTCAATTCCCAACACAGTCACCACTATACATCCGCTTTACCAATTGAATATCGTCCATCCGTTCCATATGACTAAACCATTTCAATATACTCTCATTTATTCTCTCATTTACGCCCTACTTCACACCACAGAACTCCCTAATGCGTTCGTCCAAAATGACTGGACTCTCCTCACTTACTATATGAGCTTACTCCTTTTATACACCTTGCCAAATCCCTCTACCAATTCTCTTAAACTTTCCTCATATTCGCCACATGAAAACAAATCATCCATGTACAATAAGAAGAGTATCCTCCACACTCTTCCATTCTCCATCATTCTAACACCTTTCCCCACCATCCCTACTTACCTCTAATTCTTTCACCACCTCATCCATATACATATTAAATAACCAATGAGACATAACACTCCAATCCAGACATAGTTTAAATCAATCCAGTCAATCCAGACATAGTTTGAATCAATATAGTTCTATGAAGATATAGTTTGAATCAATTAAGTTCAATCCAGACATAGTTTAAATCAATCCAGTTCAATCCAGACATAGTTTGAATCAACCCAGTTCAATCCAGACATAGTTTGAATCAACAATTCAATCCAGACATAGTTTGAATTAACCCAGTTCAATCCTGACAAGGCTTTGAATCTATTCAGTTCAATCCAGACATAGTTTGAATCAATCAAGTTCAAACCAAACAGTTTCAATCAATCCAGTTTAAATCAATCCAGACATAGTTTGAATCAATCCATATAATTTGAATCTATTCAGTTCAATCCAGACATAGTTTGAATCAATCAAGTTCAAACCAAACAGTTTCAATCAATACAGTTTGAATCAATCCAGACATAGTTTCAATCCATCCACATAATTTGAATCAATTCAGTTCAATCCAGACATAGTTTGAATCATTCAAGTTCAATTCAAACAGTTTGAATCAATCCAGTTTAATTCAAACAGTTTAAATCAATCCAGATATAGTTTGAATTAATCCAGTTCAATCCAGACAAGGTTTGAATCAATCAAGTTCAATTCAAACAGTTTGAATCAATCCAGTTTAAATCAATCAGTTTGGTTCAATCCAGACATAATTTGAATCAATTCAGTTCAATTCAGACATAGTTTGAGTCAATCAAGTTCAATCCAAACAGTTTCAATCAATCCAGTTTAAATCAATCCAGACATAGTTTGAATCAATCCATATAATTTGAATCTATTCAGTTCAATCCAGACATAGTTTGAATCAATCAAGTTCAAACCAAACAGTTTCAATCAATCCAGTTTAAATCAATCCAGACATAGTTTGAATCAATCCATATAATTTGAATCTATTCAGTTCAATCCAGACATAGTTTGAATCAATCAAGTTCAAACCAAACAGTTTCAATCAATCCAGTTTAAATCAATCCAGACATAGTTTGAATCAATCCATATAATTTGAATCTATTCAGTTCAATCCAGACATAGTTTGAATCAATCAAGTTCAAACCAAACAGTTTCAATCAATCCAGTTTAAATCAATCCAGACATAGTTTGAATCAATCCATATAATTTGAATCTATTCAGTTCAATCCAGACATAGTTTGAATCAATCAAGTTCAAACCAAACAGTTTCAATCAATCCAGTTTAAATCAATCCAGACATAGTTTGAATCAATCCATATAATTTGAATCTATTCAGTTCAATCCAGACATAGTTTGAATCAATCAAGTTCAAACCAAACAGTTTCAATCAATCCAGTTTAAATCAATCCAGACATAGTTTGAATCAATCCATATAATTTGAATCTATTCAGTTCAATCCAGACATAGTTTGAATCAATCAAGTTCAAACCAAACAGTTTCAATCAATCCAGTTTAAATCAATCCAGACATAGTTTGAATCAATCCATATAATTTGAATCTATTCAGTTCAATCCAGACATAGTTTGAATCAATCAAGTTCAAACCAAACAGTTTCAATCAATCCAGTTTAAATCAATCCAGACATAGTTTGAATCAATCCATATAATTTGAATCTATTCAGTTCAATCCAGACATAGTTTGAATCAATCAAGTTCAAACCAAACAGTTTCAATCAATCCAGTTTAAATCAATCCAGACATAGTTTGAATCAATCCATATAATTTGAATCTATTCAGTTCAATCCAGACATAGTTTGAATCAATCAAGTTCAAACCAAACAGTTTCAATCAATCCAGTTTAAATCAATCCAGACATAGTTTGAATCAATCCATATAATTTGAATCTATTCAGTTCAAT
>JABUQX010023003.1:7500-12500 GCA_015478945.1 Trachelipus rathkii
CCTACTTTAGCATGATCCAAACATACTTCTTTTGCACTTGTTAACAATTACTGTCTTCGTTTGCTCCCAGATTTGTTCAGTTCAACACTTGTTCACATCAACTGATTTTAACTTCGAGCGCTCTTTACACCTTTAATCCTTAATATATATTATATATATATATTATTATATATATATATATATATATATATATATATGATATATATATATATATATAATATATATATACTATATACTATTATATATATTTATAATATAATATATATGTATATATATATATATATATATATATATATCTTTATATATAGTATATATAATATTTATTTATATATATTAGTATATATTATAAACTACCTTGATTCAACAATAACGGCTTCCCTATGACTATGATCTTCCCACAGTGATTTCATAATAACACTAATGTGATATCTTATTGTAAATTTGTCATAGAATTCGCTACTCGCTCCTGTAGACTCGACCACTAAAAAATAATAAACATTTTTTTAAAAATGTTAAAAAGGTATTTATGTATTTATTTATGAATAATTTATTTATGAATTTTTGAATCTGAGTAAAAGAAAAAAAAGCATCTCAAAACACACACACAAAAATCTATCTTTATAATCATTAATTATTATACATACTTGTGTAAAATCTCATTAAAGAAACAGGAAGAAGACGGCCGATTGGATGAAGGAGAAACCTCTCGTGTAAATCACCAACCTGGGGTTGTACTGATGGTGTCAACATAAAAAGAACCTACAAAGGGTAAAAATTATATTACAAATTTTTTTTTTTAAAGAAGAAAGAAAATTTAAAAAAAATATATTCTGAGATCTTTTTGAACTTTAAATAATAATTATATTATATATATATTATATATATATATTAGTTATATTATATATATATAACTATATTTAAAGAATGAATTACATATATAAATTTTGTTATATTTATTCTATTATATATATATATATATATATCATATTAAACACTCCAGAGTACTCCTTAAAAACGTTTTCTTATCTATAGTATTATTCATCGCTAATTCCTGAATTACTCTAATTATTTAAAGTCACTCTTTCTTCTTATTATTTTAAAGTATTTAGTAACTTCTTTATTATTTTATTTGTTTTATTAAATATTATTTATTTATAAAATTATTATTAAATTATGTATAGTATTTAAAAAACATTATATTTTAATAAAATTGTATTTACATAGTAAACTGTGGTATTTATAAACAATTTTTGTACTCTAAATTCACAGATACCATCTCCGCCATCGATTCTGGGCATAGAACTTTCGCCATTTTTATGGTTAAAGGTTAATTTTAATAGCGGTTATTCTACCTATTTCTTTTTTAATTTTGCAATAATCTTTTTATATTTATTATGTAATAATAATTGCATTTATTTGACCAACTTTTCACAAAAAAATAAGAGAAATTTTAATCGTACAACATTATGAATATTTGCAAAAAATATCGTTTCTATTAATGTTAACTCATGGCTGAGCAAGAGTAGCAAGAGTGCAGGAGGTCAGCTCTGATTATATATATAGTATATATATTATATTATATATAATATATATATATATATATATATATATAATATATATCTATATATATATATATATAGTATATATATATATATATATATATATATATATATATATATAAATATATCTACCCATCTCTCCCCAAGACTGGGGGTAAGGTGTGTAGCATGCCTGGAAACAGATGAAAAGTAGAGAATATGGCGCAAGTCGAACAGAAAGCCCAGCCTTTTAGTGAGAACTCGCCAAGTCAGAAAAATCCACCCTAGAGCTTCACGGGACTGCGACGGACCCTCACTATGGTATCTCGTCAATATAGGGTTTCTAATTCCCTTTCTTCTTATTCTCTCAATCAATACCTCCGCTCCAAAACCCCGCCATTACTCCCATTATGCACACCTTTCTTCTCGCCTCTGAAAAACTCACATTTCTCTCCTCCAGGCATTCCTTTACTGACTCAATCCACTTTTTCTTCAGTCTCTCAGACGGTCGCTTCCTAGCACACTCACCACTACACATCCGCTTAACCAACCTAGTATCATCCATTCTTTCCACATGACCAAACCATCTCAATGTACTTTCATTTATTCTCTCTCATTTACATCCTTTCTTCAACCCACACTAAAACTCCTAATTACGTTCATCCTCATTTTTATCCATTCTTTTCTCACCTAACTATGTTAGCCCCTAAGATTGTCCATCTGAACACATTGTACTTTATATCTATACCTCTTATTTCAGACCATAGTTTCACTACTGTAGATTAATACAGGTAACATAACCTCATGTAAGATCTTAGCGCACTTAAGACTTAATCCTTTTACATCCACGAAGGATTTAATTACTCCAGCCGAATTCCTACCATTCACAACATTCCTACTACACTCTGCATCATCCGTTCCCTTTTCATCCAACATATATCCTAAATATTTAAACTCGGACATTTGTTCCAGCTACTCACCACCTAACATAACTTCACACGGAGGACTGTCCTCACTCGCAACCATAAACTTCATCCATAGTCTTCATTCATCCTCCTTCCAAACTGTTCATTTACTTCCTTTCTGCTCATACATATGCAACTTTTAACCTTCCATTTTTCCTCCCTATCCATACACCATACACGTATCCATATATCCATACACCTTTCTTTAGAAACCTCATCATCGGCTCTTACTACATTCAACCACGCATTTCTTTTACTTTTTACCGCTTGAATCACCTCGTCATTCCACCATTTGCCTTCTTACTTCCTACTTTAGTACACCTACATATGTCTCTTGCACTGCTAACCCCTTAATTCATTTGCTTTCAGAATTGCTCAGTATCATGTTCCCATTCAACAGACTTATCTACAAATGAACTCGCATACTTTTCCTTACAACTCTGTTCATCTAACTTCTCACTCCTACTTTCCCCACTTCCTTTCCTTTTTAATTATTTCCCACCCAAGCCCCACCAACTTAATCTTACATAAAACATAGTGATCTGATATTTCCAACCAACCTCCTCACCGATTTAATATCCACCACATACTTCAACATCTTCACCAAAACAAAATCAATCATACTTTCACTTCAACGCCATCTCTTCCCTTTCAAATTTTTGTATACTTATGGATATGCCAATGCTCAAAAAAGTATTACTTATTATTTCTCTCACCGCACAAAAGTCAATCACCTTCTTAAAATGCTCACAACATTCAAATAATTTCAGAAAATCTCACCCTCCTTCAGATGGACCAAATACTGCAACCACGCACATCCCCACCTTCTCAAGCTTAAATTTAACCATTAATGTTCCAGCACACACAAAATTCACCATAGCTTTAGTCACAGATCACTCATTAGAATCGCAACTCCTCCTCTCTCCCCCCCCCCTCATTCCTTTCCACTCCAGCAAACACATTTCACCCCACAACACTCATCTTCACATCTTCTTTTCATCTTTCTTTCAGTTACGGCAAACACATCAAATTCACCTTTTCTAAATATATCGAATATCTCTCCCTCCTAACCTTTTGTTCCTCTAACATTCCATGTACCCAAACTTTTCATACAGTTTCGTCGAAAGAGACAAGGTTGAATACTGGGATCACGACCAGGTCCGAGGCATGTATGAGCATTAATACGTGATAATGGGGACTTACTTAAGCTACCACTGCCTTTTTAGTCCCCTCCTACGATATGCAGGATACACATTTAAGGAATTCTTTTCCCTCTACAGGAATATCTCTCTCAGTCACCTCTTACGACCAGAATAGAATTCTTTCTCCTCAGCATACAGGGATAATAATAATAATAATAATAATAATAATAATAATAATAATAATAATAATAATAATAATAATAATAATAATAACCATAAAAACGAAATTTTTTTAAACATAAATCACTAAGGCTTTTCAGGTTTTTCACAATCACAAACGTATCCATTCCACTCAAAACAGGTCAACCCCCCTCCCCCCCCCCCAAAAAAAATACAGCAAATATTAATTAAGACGTTTGAATAATCATGAGGCCAAAAATCACATCAGAAGACAATCTTAAAAAATTTAAACGCTTTGAAATAATAATAATAAAAAAAATTTCTTACCTCTGCAAATTTGGCAGTTAGATATGGGTTTTTAATGTGGTTCGGAGAACATAAAACTACAATGATTAAAGCGATTATTGAATCCTCCATGTGATTTAGAGGCACTTTTGGGATATATCTAAAACAATATATATATATATATTAATATATATATATAATATATATAGTATAATATATATATAAATATATATTATATATATATATATATATATAATATATATATATATATATTAAAAATCTCTACCTCTTTTCCACAAAATTAGGGGTGGTGTGTGGGCAGCATACACCGGAAACAGAAAAGTAGTAGAACAGTGACGCAAGTCGAAAAGAAACGTCTCGGTCTTACCTCGTCCCTCCATAATATATTATATATATATATATTATATATATATATATATATAATATTATAATATATATAATATATAAATATATATAATATATATATATATAATTATATAATTATATATATATATATATATATATACCATATATATATATATATATATATAGTGAGGAGAGGTTCAGGGTAAAATCATATTAAATGGTGAGCAACTGGACCAAGTATCTGAGTTTAAATATTTAGGATATATGTTGGATGAAAAGGGTAACGGATAATGCAGAATGTGTAGGCATATATGGCGAATATCAGTGGTGAATTGTGCAATTAAATTCTTGGTGGATGTGAAAGGACTAAGTCTTGAGTTCGCTAGGGTCTTGCATGAGGGTATGTTGTTACCTGTGTTAATGTATAGTAGTGAAACTATGGTCTGGAATAAGAGGTAGAGATCTAAGGTACAAAGTGTTCAGATGGATAATCTTAGGGGTGTGTTAGGTGTGAGAAGAATTTT
>JABUQX010023003.1:17500-27500 GCA_015478945.1 Trachelipus rathkii
TTTGTCATGTTTCTCCTACTGCTTTTTTTTCCGATGCTTGTACAGCACCTAACCCCCCTAATCTTGGGGCAAAGAGGAAGGGTGAAGAAAGAAGAAAGAAATATATATAATATATATATATATATATATATATATTATATTATATATATATATATTATATATATATATATATATAGTATTAATATATATATATATATATATAAATATATATATATATATATATATATATAATCATATAAAAAATACATAACTGTAAAGTGAAGAGTAGGAACTCTGTGAGATCATCTAAGAACCATTCTGGCAAGGATGAAAAAAGCTCAGGAGTTTTCGTTTGAAGAAACTCGGGTGACGAGAGATTCGAAGATGACAAGGGCGAACCGATGATGGAGATTTGTTGAGACACCTCCTTCCCTAACAGGCACTGAAGGAGGACGGACGCGACGCCGGCATAAAATATTATACTACGCTCCATAAGGTGCTCATCCAAAAGACCCGCATCTGCGCAAACTCGAGATTTATATAGTTTCTGCAACAATAACAACAATAATAATGATAATAATAATAATACTAATACTACTACTACTACTACTAATAATAATAATTCCAAATTTTTGCTTCAGAAAATAAACAATTTACATTAATTAAGCTTGACATTCCGTTATAATATTTAATTTTAGTATAATATAATATTTAATAATATACAATTTCTGAAAGGGGGCTACTAATTGTATGAAACACACTGTTGCGTCCTTTGAGCCCCAAAAATAATACAAGTATAATTAAATTTAAATTTAAGTAATTGGGTTTAGGGATTAAGCTTGATGTAATCCACTATACCAATTTTAATAATTATGATACATAATATTAGCAAAACAACAACAACAATAATAATAATAATAATAATAATAATAATAATAATAATAATAATAATAATAGGGATAATTTTAATAATAATAATAATAATATTGATAATAACAACGATACTACAACTACTACTACTAATAATAATAATAAAATAATAATAATAATGGCGATAATCATAATAATAATAAAATAATAATAATAATAATATTAATAATAATAATAATAATAATAATAATAATAATAGTAATAATAATTATAATAATTATAATACCTATAGTAATGGTAGTAACAATGCTTGCAATTTTTAAGAACAGTTATACTAAGTTAACAACAACAAACTTAATAGTGGTTATTATGCTGATAATGAAGACAATTGCTGTAAAAATAAAATAACTAAATAATATTAATAATAATAATAATAATAAAAATAATGATAATAATAACAACTACATAGTAATAATAATAAATAATAATGTAAAGAATAATATCGAAATTGTCAATAAAAAAAAAATACTATTAGTAATAATAATAATAATAATAATAATACAAAATAATAATAATAATAATAATAATAATAATAATAATAATAATAATAATAATAATAATAATAATAATTGTAACTAATATTTATAGTAAGGATAATAACAATAATGATGATAATAATAATAATAATAATAATAATAATAATAATAATAATAATAATAATAATAATAATAATAATAATAATAATAATAATAATAATAATAATATTATTATTAATAATAATAATAAATCGGATAATAAAATATAATAATAACAATTTGAATAAATAAAAATTGTGCTAGATATGTATGTTAGCAGTCTTTATTTACTAACGAATGTTAAGTGTAGTAATTATTACAGTGAAAAGGCTAAAGATAGCTTTTTTTTTTTTTTTTTTTTTTTTTTTAAGAATAAACACCGTCACTCACGGGCAGAGCCCTAATCAAGGAGGGTGTGTACTCATTTAACGTCCGAGCAGGACGGAGCCAAGCCCAAGGAGAGAATAGCTCACATTCTCCCACCTCGAGCCAGTTGCGAAACCTGGACCTGCGCTTGGTTGGCGAATCTCTTAACACGAGGCTATCGGGCGCTTTATATAAATAATATAAAATACAAAAAAAAATATAATATATATACATATCAACAATTAATAATACTTACACTAACACTATTAGAATAACAACACTAATTATTACCACTAACACTATTAGAATAACACAATAATTATTACCACTAACATTACCATAATAATGACGTTATAATAATGGGTACTGTGAATTTAGCCAGTTTGATGTTAATAAAATAGCTAGATTTTACAAAAGCAAAATCACTGAGTTTGTTATTTATTAATATTTATTTAAATAATAAGTATTTATCTTCTAGTAAAAGACTTAATAGAGTTTTCGGTTTTAATGTCTTGTGGCATTGAGTTGTAAAGTTTAGTTGCTTTGTAGCTTTCGCATTGTGTGGCATTTTTTAGTCGACAAGAATGGAGAGTTTATGTAATTATTATTTCGTAAATTAATTTGACTTGCATCGCGCCTTGCTTGGCTTGAGCGAAAATTTGCTAGCAAGAAGTCGCAGGCATTATTATGGATTATTTTATTTATTTATTTAACAGGAGAATGGCAGGGTTATGTGAGAGGGCATGATTGTGGGCTTTACAAAGGGAATGAACACCACATTAAGGGTCCATCGAAATTTTTCTGACTGCGACGAGTTCTCACTTAAGGGTATAAAGGGGAATTGCGTCATGTTCTTCTACTATTCTGTTCCGGTGTATTCTACGCACCTCATTCCCAATCTGGGGTTAGGAGGTAGATCACGATGATATTTTATATATATATATTATATATATTTATATATATATATATACTATATATATATATTATATAATATATATATATATATATATATATATATAATATATAATATATATATATATATATATATTATCGGCGTGTATGGGCCTGTGAGAAGAATTGATAAAATAAGAAATGAACGAATTAAGGAGTTGTGTGGTGTGAAGAAAGGAGTAAATGAGAGAATAATGAAAGTACATTGAGATTGGTTTTGGGGTCATGTGGAAGGATGGAATGGATAGTCGTTTTGGTTAAGCGGATATACAGTGGTGAGCGTGTTGGGAATCGATCGGTTGGGAGTCCGAAGGAAAAGTGAACTGAGTCAGTAAAGGAATGCCTGAAGGAAAGTAATGGGAGTTGCGGCAGAAGGAGAGAGAAAGGTGCATGAAATAGGAGTGAAGAGCGGGGTTTTGTGAAGGGGTATGGTTGTGGCACACCTGGGCCAAGGGATGAATCCTACATTGACGAGATGCCATAGCTGGGTTCACACTGAAATTTTGAATTTGAATTCCCTGACTTTCCCTGACCAAATCCGCAAATTTTCCCTGACCAGCGTGTTCGTTATTTTTGGCGTATATAATATCTATTAATCATTATTGCAGCTATTTACTTCGTTTGATGTGTTAAATATTGAAAAATTTACTTTAAAAACTCTTCTTCATCAGATGGATGAATTTAAATTTTTTTTTTTTTTTTTAGTAATCCAGCCTATACCTTCCCCATAGCTGTCCAACCAACTCCTTTTTTATTTTTTCCAAAAGTAAGTTTTATTTATACAAAAAGAAAATAAATTAAAAGCTTACATTAATAGCCTAGGTGAATAACGTCCACTGTGATCACAAAAAGTTCTAAATGGGGAGATTTTGAGGTTAACTTTTTCTTCTCAAGCATCTGAATTTTTGATTTTAGCTGTCCCTTCTTCTGTCAAAGCTTTTAGTTTTAACATTTTCTCTGCTTTCAAGTTTATATAGATCTGTATGGATAATTTTTTTTTTCAACTTTTTATTCTCTTCTTCTTTTTTGGTTCTGTTTTGACTCTTTTAGATGTTCTTCATATTATCCTATGATGCCAGCTTCTTACATTTGTCCATTTTTGAGTGGATAGACTTTATATGAATACTTTCATGAGATCTTCATAGCATGTGCACTGTTCCTTTGAGAAATCAGACTAAGTTCTTTCAGATTTTCCACTAAAATTTGCTTAATTTATAGAAAAACTCTTCTTCCATCTGTCGCATTTGTCCATGCAAATTTAATATTTATAATTTGCCAACACTCCAACTAACATGATTCCCAGGTACTATAGATGAAAAAAACTAATCAAGTCTCCTTAGAAAGACAATCACCATCCAAAAATATTTTGAATTTTAATTCAAGGGTAGAATGAGCTTCACTGCAAAGTAGAGTGTATTGTGCTTTTGCTTTCTAGAAAAATAGGGAGCAAGTCCATGGTTAATCACTTATTTACATTTCATCTGCCCCATTTTAAAATTTGAAGCTACCGCACTATCTGGAAACATTAATTTAAATGTTTCCCCTATATATCTGGCACCGAATTTAAAGACATTTATCATCCACCACCTTTAATGCCCTTAGTATTTCAGATCTTGTAACATCCTTAATGCAAAAAGATGAAACTGGATTGATAAACTGGTTTTGGTTTGTTATTTAATGAAACACTCAGGGTCATTTACAACGTTGAGTATGATTAGAAGTTGATGGAATGGCATAATTTTCAGTGCACACACTTTCACTAATATTTGTATTATTAGAACACGTAATGAAAAAGTTTTTCAATGATGGTTGGTCCTGATGAGTTTTGATTAAATTCAAATGAGTTTCCCCTCTTGAATGTGAAACTTCGGCTTGGCGTCCCATGTTAGATAGATCAAAGTTCTTTTTACATACTTTACAGTATGCCTTGGAACTATCAGGTCCTTTACCCAACCACCTGATAAACTTTGGGTTCAGTTTGACGTCCAACCACTGGTCGTTAAAGTTAGTTTTTTTGTTTGAAGTCATTTTATAAATACCGGTAAATAATAAATACCTTCAACTGCACAAAAATCCAAGATCACTTGGTCAAACCTCAAAAAAAAACACCTCAAAAAGTATAAATCCCTAAAAAGAAAAAGATATAAACAGATTAAGTCATAAGTCATACAGTCTAAAAAAACACATCCATATACTAATCACCTTCAATCGAAAGGATGAACTTGGAACAACCTCTACGAACAGAATAGTAGGTAATAGTGAACTAAAAATAGAAAGAAACAGGATAGAAGTAGATTTATGGAATGTCATTCCTCGCCCATCCTTTTCATTCACTTATCAAATACATCTCTTATTCCACAATTATACAGTAAGGAAAAAAAATATCAAAAATATACAACTTGGTCCATGGATCATTCTTCATATGTTTTGAAATTTTAAAACTTTCCTGACTTTCAGCATATCTTAAAACGTTTCCCTGACTTTCCCTGACCAATTTTTTTCCCTGACTTTCCAAAAAGTGTGAACCCTGCATAGTGAGGGTCCATCGCAGTCTAGTGAAGCCCTAGGATGGATTTTTCTGACTGTGACGAGTTCTCGATTAAGGGTATAAAGGGAGCTGTTAGGATGGGCTTTCTTTTCGACTTGCGTCATATTCTTCTACTACTTTTCTGTTTCCAGTGCATGTGAAGCACCTTACCCCCAGGTGGTGGTGGTGGTGGTGGTGGTGGTGGTGGTGATGATGATGATGATGATGATGATGATGATGATGATGATGATGATGATGATGATGATGATCATATATATAATATATATTATATATATATATATATATAATAAATAAGAAATAATATATTATATTATATATATATAGTATATATATATATAATTATAATATATAATATATATATATTATATATATATATATATATAAGTTACTTATTTCTTTATTTTCATTTACTTGCTTATGACCAACAGTAGCAGTTTGACTCCCCAAAAAACCCAAATTCCAACATCATAATCAGGCCTGAACTTATTGGTGATCATGAAGTCAAGGGTACACATTCTGATAACTATACAAGAGCTATGCAAGATAACATATAAGTGAAGTACACACCTAAAGGTAGCACGATCTACCAAATAACAGACCAAGAACACAACAGAAGAGAGAAAAAAAAATTAATCTCTTTTCCCAAGGCCACTCTTTCAGATTTATTTTTCACTCTAGCATGTAATTTTCAGACAACTTTGGTTTACATTTGAGAGCATCTCGAACAGAACCAACAACCAAAATAATAAAATTTAAAATAAAAAATAAAACTAGCAGAAAACTTGATACTTACTCTAAGTTGTGTTTTCCATTTTTTAAGAAGTTCTCTTTGCCTCGATGCAACTGGAAGGCTTCCCCACTGAGATTCAGTACTTTCGATTTCTTCCACCTACAGAGTGTATATATATATATATAATATATATATATTATATATATATATATATATATATATATATATATATATATATATATATATATATATATATATCTATATATATATATATTATATCTATATATTATAATATATATATATATATATAACTATATAGCGGTATATATATATATATATATATATATATATTATATATAATATAGTATATATATATAATAATATATTATATAATTATATATATATATAGTATATAATATATTAATTATATATATAATAATATATTAAAGGACAGTGGTATTTGGGTTGGCGACCAACTACCACTTATTTTTTCGCTAGGAATGATTATGCATGACTTGGGACCTGATCGTGAACCAGTCGTAAGCGACATTGTATCTTTCGGCGAATCTGTATGAATTGCCTCCGTACATGGAATGTTAAAGGAATAAATGACGAGGGGAAGAGGAGAGAGGCGATGGATGTATTTAGAATGGGTAAATTTCATTTGTTTGCTGTGACTGAAACAAAGAAGAAAAGAAGCGTTGAAGAAGAGTATTGTGTGGTGAAATGTATGGGTGTGTTGGAGTGTAGAGAAATGAGGGGAAGAGAAAGAGTTGCGATTCTGATGAGTGACTTGTGGAGCAGAACTATGGTTGATTTTGTTTGTTTGTGTACTAGAATACTAATGGTTAAATTTTAGTCTGAGAAAATCAAGATGTGTGGTTGTAACATAAGGTTCATCTGAGGGTGATGTTGAGGAGTGACACTGGGATAATCTGAATGATGTTTTAGACAGGGTGAGCAAGGGCGAATTGTGTTGGGTGATTTAAATGGTTGGATAGGTAATCAAAAAGGGATGGTATAACAGGAGCTTTTGGGGTTGCGGGAGAAAATGAAAATTCTTCACGCACAAGAGTATTCATAAGTATACTAGAGTTGGTGTAGGTAGAGATGGTATTGAAGTGAAAATTATGATTGATTTTGTGTTGGTGAATATGTTGAAGTATGTGATGGATGTTAAATCAGTGAGGGGATTGAGGATAGGAATATAAGATCATTAAGCTGTTTTATGCAAGATTAAGTTAGTGAGGGCGTAGATGGAGAGGAAAAAGATGAGGAAGGAAGTGGAGAGAATTAAAAGTGAGAAGTTAAGTGAACAAGGTTATAAGGAGATGTATGTGAGAGCACTTACAAATAAATCACTTCAATGTGATCAAAATGAAACTGAACAAATCTGGACGCAAATAAAGGAAGCCTTCGTTAGTAGTTTAAGAAAAGTATGTAGATGAGTTAAAGTAGGAAGTAAAAATGTCAATAGCAAGTGGTGGAATGAAGAGGTTAAAAGTAAAAGAATTGTGGTTGAATGTGCTAAGAGCCAATGATTAGGTTTCAAAAGAAATCTGTACTTTTGAAATAAATAAAGAGTCAAAAAGGAAGACAAAGTTGCATATGTAGGAGCAAAAAAGGTAAATGAACAGTTTGGAAGGAGGATGAATAAGGACTTACAAGGAATAGAAAGTACGAGAGGTTAAGAGAGCAAGGGAAATCTTGATAGAATAGTGAATAAGGATGGTACTTTCAAGCCAGATAAAATGGACGTAAGAAGAGTGTGGAGGGAACACCTCGAAAATCTAAATAGCATTAGCGGAGATGGAGAGATGATAGTAAATGTGTGGAGTGAGAAGAAATATATATTTTGGGGATAAGGAGGAAGTAATAGGTAGAGTGAAAAAGTTGAAGAGTGGTTAATCAGCAGGTATAGATGGAATTACTAGTGAAATGGATCAAGAATGGAGGCGAGATTGCGATTAACTGAAAATGGAAGTTGTGTGACAAACTGTCTGTGGAGGGTATAGTTCCAAAGGATTTGGAGAATAGTAATAATAATACCCTTATACAAGGGTAAGGGACATAAGGGGAACTACAGGAGAATCTTTATTGAGTGTTAGGGAAGATTTGGAATTTTGGTTGAAAAAGTGCGGCGAGTGACTGAGGGACTGATTGGCAAAGAACGAAGTGAATCTAGATTGGTAGAGGATGCGTAGATCAAATCCTTACATTGAAACAAATGATGGAGAATTTGAGAGAGAAGAAAAAATTGTATTTAAGTTTTATGGGCTTCAATCAGGGGTATGACAGGATTAATAGGGAAGCTCTGGGGCATGTTTTAGTGATATATGATGTTAATAGTAGGCTTCAAAATGAAATCAAAAGTATGCATGATGATAGTGAGGCGTGGACAAGAATAAATGAAGGGGAAAGTGAATATGGATGGAGTGATGAAATTAGAAGTAGGGGTGGTAGGGGAAGGTGTTAGACAAATAGAAAATGGAAGAGAGTGGAGGGTGCCCTGCTTATTGTACGCTGATGATTTGATTTTGTGTGGCGAATCTGAAGAGTTTGAGAGGATTGGTAGAGGGGTTTGGCAGGTTGTATAAAAAAAGGGGTTTGAAAGTAAATGTAGATTAGAGTAAAGTGATGGAAGTGAGTGAGTGAGGACAGTCTGCAGTGTGAAATCATGTTGGATGGTGAACAATTGGAACAAGTGTCTGAGTTTAAATATTTAGGAGATATGAAAATGGAACAGATGATGCAGAGTGTAGTTGGAAAGTTGTGAATTGTAGGAAGGTGGCTGGTGCAACTAAATCCTTGGTGGATGTAAAGGGACAAAAAAGTCTTGAGGGTTCTGCATGAGGCTATGGTGCTACTGGTGTTATTGCACGGTAGTGAAATTATGGTGTGGTATAGGAGGTATAGATGTAAGGAGCAGTCTGTTCAGATAGATAATCTTAGAGGCGTGTTAGGTGTGAAAAGAATTGACAAAGAGGAATGAACGTGTTTGGGAGTTGTGTGGTGTGAAGAAAGGTGTGAATGAATAAATGAGATTATATTAAAATGGTTTGGTCATAGGGAAAGGATGGATGATAGTCGGTTGGTTGAGGGGAAAATAGTGGTGTGTGTGCTGGGAGATCGAAGAAAAAATTAATTGAGTCAGTAAAAAAGTTTCTCTAACATAAAGGAATGCTAGTTTGGCAGCTGCAATGAGAAGGGTGCATAATAGGTGTGAATGGCGTTTTTTTTTTGAGGATGCATGGTTGTGGTCTGGTCCAGGGGGTGAATCCTAAAATTGACGAGACACCACAGTGGGAGTCTGTGAACATGTTGTGAAACTGTAGGGTGGATTTCTGGCTGCGACGGTTTCGCACAAGGGTCAAAGAGGAAGAAAAACAAATATATATATATATATATATAATATATATATATATACCTAGGTAAGAGTATATATATATATATAGTATAGTAGTAATATATATATATATATATATATATATATATATAGTATATATAATATATATCATATATATATATATATATAGTATATATATTATATGAGGACATACAAGGAAATAGAAAGCTCTTCTGGAAGGAAGCGCGAAAGGTTAAGAATGAGAATAAGGGGAATCTGCTTAGAATACTGAATAAGGGATGGTGCTTTTGTTACTGATGAAATGGATGGTAGGAGTGTGTGAGGGAGAGAGACACTGCTCGAAAATCTGCACATATTAACAGTAATGATGAGGTGTTTAGTGAATGTTGTGTGGTTTTGATGGTGCAAGAAGGAATAGGTATTTTTGGGGATGAGGTTATGTAGTAAGGAGGAGGTAATGGGTAGGGTGAGAAAGTTGAAGATGGTAAATCTGGCAGGTATAGAATGAAAATTGACTAGTTGGAAATGATTCAAAGAGCGGAGGCGAGATGGTGATTGATTGGATGTTGAGAAGTTGTGTAATAAAAGCGTTTATGGGGGTAAATAGTTCCAAG
>JABUQX010023003.1:32500-40000 GCA_015478945.1 Trachelipus rathkii
ACCTTTCCACTTTGTATGGGCCCCACTGGTCGGGAAAAACATAAATAGTAACCTTTCCCCCCCCGAATTGTCGTGGTAAATAATAAAAAAAATATATAGTATTATATATATATATTAATAATATATATATATATAGTATATATATATATAATATATGATATATAGTATATATAATATATATATATATATATATATATATATATATATATATATATATGGCGACATGGCTGGCATGTATGTTTGTACGACTACGAGAATCTACTCTAGTGAATCCCGCTCTGGAACGTAGGAAAATTTGTTTGTGTTGGACCAGCGAGGGCAACACTCGACAGACCTTCAAACAGCCATACCTATCCTCACCTTTTGCGGGAGGTGCGATCCTTGGGATTTCCATTTACACAATTTCTCCACCAATTTGAACTTGTGTTACGTAAATCGGGTGTAGGCGCCCCAACTCCTCCTATTAGACGGAGATATATAAATCTCGATCCCAGAGCATATATCTACCCCAAGCGCAATAGACCACGCAGTCAAGGACAAACCTCAGAATTGTCCAAAACACCTACCAACTTTGATATCATATAAAATGCACCAACCTTCAAACCCCTAATTAGTATTCTTCAACAATTAAATATCAAACGATATAAAAAATAAACAAAGAACTGCACAAAACCTTAACTAAATACAACATACACATAGTACTTATTCAAGAATCTAACCCCACCCAGAACACTTACCACCCTGAATTTCCTAACTATACAACCCTAATACAAGACATGAATCCACACAAACATATTCTTATCACACTTATCCATAAAAAATATCCAATTCCGAAGCCCCATAAATCACACACAACTACTCATGAACAATGACTAAATTTCCTCCTACCATCAATATTAATACAAGTCAACAAACAAAAAAAAAATAGCAAATTTCCTATCCAGTTGCACACCTAGTCATCGAGGAACACCACTCATCCTGGTCATGCAAAATATATAATGGAGTCCCCTAAGGAGCTATTGTTTTAACTTTAAGAACGATCTCCGCATATCCAAATAACACCCGAAATATTCCCTATGGAACAAACTTTAGACCGTCAAACCTGCGTAATGCTGTTCTGTCCCTGATCTGACCCCATCTCTCTCACTTAAAGAATAAAAATTGAAAATCAATAAAGCACCCTCCCCCCACTGCCGAAGATGTTTTTCCCAGACTAACGACGACACAGGACATCTGTTGCTAGACTGCCGTGACTTAACGTACATCAGAAACAACTTTATAACACTCTCTCTCTAATGGATCTCTGAACCCACCCTGCTGTTGTGGCACAATATCTTGATGTAGCCCGTTTCTAGTAGGATGGGAGGGTTGGAAGGGCGACAAAGTAAGTATAAATCACTGATAACCGTACCTTACTGCACAAAATCTGCATCACAGAAAGAAGATTAATCATGGCTCCATCAGAAGCAACGTCCTTTTCTGAAACCTGAATCTGAGCTCTTTTTTCATTGGATTTTATAATATTGGATATATATGCTAAACCACTTTCCCTTGAGGATCCATTAACCAAAATGCAATGGAAGATCTTATGAAGAAGGGACTGTAAAATAATAGGATATAAAATATTAATAAACAGACAAACAAAAACAAATATTACTCTTTCCATAGTCTGTAACATTAAATTGTCTACTTTAAAAATATTATTATTTTGTTTCTAATAAAGTTTTAAAATAAATTCAAAATAATATAGCCAACTAAATCTCAAAATACTACTGTTCTTACCACTCTAACATGATTTAATTCCTTCGCTAGGATTTTAAGATCTTCTGGAACAACAAAAGAACGACTATTTCTTATCACGGTCTTCAAAAATTTGTCAACAACTGCGCTATCATCCTCTGCAAAAATGGAAAGCCCCAAAAATGGACCAAGAAGGGATGTCCAAACTACATCACGGCCTCGTGAGGTGATAGGTCTCTTTGGTGACCAATTTGACTGTAAATTAATTATATATATATATAATATAGTATAATATATATATATATATATATATATATATATATATATATATATATATATATATAATATATATATATATATATATATATATATATATATATATATATATATATATATATATATATATATACCGCTTTTACGTTTCTATATCGCCCTTGTTCGATCGAAGCTGGACTATGGCTGTATAGTATATGGCAAGGCCTCCCCAACTCTACTACGCCTGTTAGATTTCATCCAAAACGAGGCGATCCGTATCTACACTGGAGCCTTCCGATCGTCCCCCTAGGTAAGGGTTTTGTAAGGGGATATGGCTTTAGGCCTGGCCCATGGGATGAACCACACATTGACGAGATACCCAGTGATGGTCCGTCGCAGCCTTGTGAATTACTAGGGTGGATTTTTTTTTACTGCGATGAACTCTCACTTAAAGGTATGGGGGGAAAAGTAGGGTCCCCCCCCCTTTTGTATCACTTTTACAGAACAGTATTGTCATTTCATAGAATATTCTTAGTATCAGAAGACCACTATATTGCTAATATCATTCCACTTGTCTACTCCAAATATTAAGTCAATATTTACATTTGATTCAGTTTCTAAACAGCGAACAACATTTTAGAATAAAATAATATCATCTATATGTTTGGTGTCTAACTTTACAATACAAGGGAACTATCACTGCTCTCCTCCCATCCTTCGGAACTAAACCCTCCACAAACACTTTGTTACACAACTTGCATATTCAGCCAGTTACAATCTCGCCTCCATTCTTGATCATTTCACCAGTAATTCCATCTATATCTGCTAATTTACCAATCATCAACTTTCTAACTCTACCTATTACCTCCTCCCAACTAATTACCTCATCCATAAAATACATACTCTTCTTACACCATCAAACCCTCACACATTCACTATCATCTCTTCATTATTCTACGAAGGTTCCCCTTACTCTCTTCCCCATCCTCCTTCCAAACTCTTCATTTACCTTATTCAACCACATCTCCCATTTTTATTTTTAATCGCTTGGATCACCTCTTCACTCCACCATTCACTATTAACATTCTTACTTCCTACTTTAGCACACCCACATACTTCTCTGACACTACTACTAACAAAAGCTTCCTTAAAATAGCTTAAGGTTACGATAAAAATGTAATGAAGGAAAAAATAATGAGTACCGAAAGTCACCTACCATTTTAATCATTAAATTACATATTGGGCGGGAATTATTCACTTTGATTTCCATCAGCTGACTAAGAGTTTCTAGTACGGTAATATAAGCTGTATTCGTTACACTGCAATTTCTCATAACAAAACTAAGACCTTGAAGCAATGGTTCGAAAACCTATAAAAATAATAATAATAATAATAATAATAATAATAATAATAATAATAATAATAATAATAATAATAATAATGCTTCCATAGAAATATTATATTGCAAAACTAATATAATAATGTTTTTTTTGCTAAGATAATGGATACTCACATTGGATAACTGTTCCTCCGAATTTGAGGTATGAAGGAGCAAGTCATAGATAAATCCTCTAGGAATTTCATCCATAAGCAAAGGGTAAAGTAATACTGACGTAAAGGGGTGAACATTTGGAGAAAATACGCCTAAAGAAATAATATGGATAATTAATCTTGGTGCTAATGATTATAACGCAGAAAAATAAAAGGTACAAAAAATTAAGAAACAAAGTCTATTGGCCTTCGACCATTGCAAATTAAGGGTTTGAAAATATATCTGAAAACATTCATAATAAACATATCTAGTTATCTACACAAAGAAGCTATTTGACAAACTTGCTCAGGACTCTAATAATATTTAGTAATAATTCTGTTTCCAGTGTGTGCTGCGCACCTCACCCCCAATCTGGGAAAAGGAGGTAGTTAATTATAATAATAATAATAATAATAATAATAATAATAATAATAATAATAATAATAATAATAATAATTATTATTATTATTACACAAAAATTAATAAAAACTAACATATTTCAAAAAACGCAAATTTTAATAACTTTTTAATTATTCTTTCTCACCTGATAACAACAAAGCTGTAAAGTAAATACTCTGTTTCCTAATGTCTGCAAGGACGATCGAAAGAGGAGGTACGGATGTTCTCTGAAAAATAAAAAAAAATAAAAATTTTAGTTAAAAAAAAAAGAAAAGAAAATTTGATTCAACTTGATATTGCACTTTGAAAATTTTATTCTCGTAAAATTGATCACTGACAAATTAAGAAGGAAAATCTATTAAACTTAGACCGTTACCTTTGGCTGGGCTCTTTCTTCTTGATTTACTCTTTCATAAGATTGCAACAAATAAGAAAGAACATTGGCCTCAGGCATCTGAGAAGCACTAATTAATTCTCCCATATTTCTGGACGTTCCTGAACCTAAAAGAAGTAATAAGGGCACTTCCTTAATTCAAATAATGATGTCTAATCATAGTTTTGATCTTTTTGGTACATAGAATTTTTTGAGAATATAAGTTCTTACATCTTCAATGAAGCATGACTCTTAACTGACTTAACATTAGTTAAATAAACACAAACATTAAAGTAAAATACTATACCAGTAGGTGAAGAATTTAGGTCAGGAGATGATGAACTACTGGTAACAGGATATAAATAATCTTTAGAAGCTATTTCACCATTAAGTATCTTAAGGGTAACATCCATAAAAATTCGCGTGACGATCTCGGATTCATTAATTGTTCTACCCTGATATAATATATATATATATATATATATATATATATATTTATATTATATATATGTATATATATATTACACTTTTACTATATATATATATATATATATATAATGGAGTATATATATATATATATAAATATATATATATATATATATTAATATATATATATAAATATATATATATATATATATATATATAATATATATATATATATATATATATATAGTATATTATATATATATTATATATATTAATACTATATAATATTATATAATTATATATATTATATATAATTATATTATATATGATATAGATCTAAAGTTATGTGTTCAGATGGACAGATCTTAGGTGCGTGTTAGGTGTGGAAGAGAATTGAGTAAAATGATGGACTTGGACACGTTATGAGAGAGTTATTGAAGGTGTGGAACGAGAGGGGTATAATGAGAGAAAAAATGAAAAGTAAAAGTTTTACGATGGTTTGGTTCATGTGGAAAGGATGAATGATAGTCAGTTGGTTAAGTCAAGACAACTCTGTGTTCTGCATGTTGTGTAGTAATCTATGATCACACGATAACCACGTGGGGATCGGCATGTATAGGTGGGTGTGTGGTTGGAATCGCCCGCTGGGAGACTGAAAGAAAAAGTGGATTGGAGTCAGTAAAGGAATGCGTCTGGAGGAGAGAAAATGTGAGTTTGGCAAGAGGCGAGAATAAAGGTGCATTAATAGGAGGATGAATGGCGGGGGGTTTTTTGTGAGGGGGTAGGGATTGTGGCCCCACTTGTGCCAAGGGATGAACCTACCTGACGGATATGCTAGTCGAGGTCCCGTCGCGGTTTCAATGAAGCCTAAGAGTGAATTTTTTCTGATGAGCGAAGAATTCTCGACTAATAAGGTATGGAAGGGACGGTAAGGCTGAGCTTTCTTTTCGACTTGTTGCATATTCTTCTACTATTTTCTTTCATGGATGCATGTCACGCCATTACCCCAGTCTTGGGAAAAAAAAAAGGATGATGATGATGATGATTGAGGAAAAATATTTTATTATAGTATGATATATATATACTATATATAATATAATATAATATATATATATATATATATATATATAAATATAGTATATATATATATATATATATATATAATATAAGTATATATATATATAGTATTTTATATATATATATATAATATATGTGTTTGGGGTGGCGGGAGAAAATGAAGAAATGGTAAGAAGGTGAATTTGATTTTCTGTGAAAAGAGAGGTATGTGTGTACGTAATACTTTCTTTAAACACAAAGAGAAATCGCTTACGGTTAGAATACTTTGGTCTGTAGGTACGAGATGGTATGAGTGAAAAGTACGATTGATTATGTGTTGGATGAAGAAGGAGTGTTGAAAGTAATGTGTTGGAATGTTAAATCAGTGAGGGGGGTTTGGAATGGGAATTTATCGGATCATTATGTTTGTTCGTGTAAAATTAATGTTAGTGGGGGCTTGGATGGAGAGGAGGTGATACGGAAAAGAAAGTAGGTAAAATTAAGAGTGAGAAGTAAGTGAGCAAGGACAATAAGGGATAAGTATGGTTGGAGCGCTCGCTTAGTAACGGTTAGAATGTGAACAAGTTTGATACTGACAAATCTGGGGGCAAATGAGGAAGCAATTGTTAGTAGTGCAAAGGAAGTGGGTGGTGGTGCTAAAGTAGGAAGTAAGAGTGTTCAACAGCGAATGGTGGAATGAAGAGGTGATGAAAGCGGTTTAAAGGTAAAAAAGATTGAGTGGGTTGCATGTACTAAAGTCAAAACTTGATATTTCAAAACACAGCATCTTGGAATGATTTTAGGAGGGAAAAAGGAAATACTAAAAGGTGCATACGAGGAGAAAACAAGAGGTAAATGACAGTTTTGGAAGGAAGGATGAATGAGGAAGATACAAAAGGGGAATAGGAAGCTCTCTGGAAGGAAGCGCGAAAGGTATAAGAATGAGAATAAGGGGAAGTTGCTTAGAATAATGATATAGGGATGGTGGATTTTGTAACTGATGAATGGATGTGAGGGGAGTGTGGAAAGAACACTTCGAAAATCTTGCACATTAAATTAACAGTATAATGATGAGGTGTTATTGAATGTGTGTGGTTTTGATGGTGCAAGAACGATTACATGAATAAGAGAAATCAGGTAATGAGTTGCGATGGGCCATATAGGTAGAGTGAGAGCGTTGAAGAATGGTAAATCTGCAGGTATAGAATGAAATTACTGGTGTCAAGAATCAAGAGCGGAGGCGAGATGGTGATTGATTGGATTTTTGGAGGAGTTTGAGTGTAATAAAGCGGTTTAGATGGAGGGTGTCGTATAGTTTTACAAGGGAGTTGGAGGAGAGCGGTAATAGTACCCTTATATAAGGGGTAAGGGAGAAAAGGGGAATTGTAGATAATATAGGGGAAATAGAAGTTTATTTGAGTGTTTGTAGGGAAGGTATATGGCTGGTATTTGGTTGAAATGAGTGCCGTCGAGTGACTGAGGGAGCTGGTTGGTGAAGAACAAGGTGGCGTTTAGTAAGGTGGTAGAGGATGTGGATCAAATCTTTAACATTGAAAACAAATTACATTGAAGAAAATGAGGGAGAAGAAGAATAAATTATATTTAGGTTTTATGGATTTACAAACAGGCGTATGATAGAGTTAAATAGGGAAGCTTTATGGCAAGGTATTACTGAAATATGGTGTTGGTGGTAGGCTTCTGAATTGGAAACAAAAGTATG
>JABUQX010023004.1:0-2500 GCA_015478945.1 Trachelipus rathkii
AATAAACAACACATAGTTAATGAATTGAACTCCTACTTTACTACCGTAGGGGCAGCATTAGCAGCTGAAGTTCCAGAGACAGAAATGTTCTTTGCTGACTATTTAAGACCACACGAGGGGCAGAACTTTGCATTCGAAAGAATATCAACATCTGACGTTGAGTGTGTTATAAATGGTCTGAAGAATAAAAGCTCTGACATTCAGAGTGTCCCAAACTGGATCTACAAATACTGCAAAAAAGAAATCTCACCTATATTAGCCACATTCTATAACAACTCAATTGAACTAAATCACTATCCAACTGAATTAAAAATTGCAAAAGTTACCCCTGTTCCCAAGAGTGCTGACACCTCCCTTCCGAAAAACTTTCGTCCGATCTCAATCCTGCATACAACTGGTAAAATTCTTGAAAAATTAGTTCATGCACAACTTACTAATTACTTGCATGAAAATGGGCTTCTCTCACAAACTCAATTTGGCTTTACCAAAAACCGCAACACAGAAGATGCTCTTATCTTCCTTACTGAAAAGTTATACAAAGCACTAAACGAAAAACAAACATGTGTACTATTACTTTTAGAATAATAATAATAGGCAATGAGATATTTTTTTCCTAGACATCCTATCAACATCAAATTTTCAGGGCGTATATAGTCGGGCGAAATATATCTTATTTACTTAGATAATTTTTTTGCATTCTCAAAGTTTTATTTTTTACAAATTTCCCCCCCCCAAAAAAAAATTAAATTTATTTCAAGAAAAAATTGAAAACTACTGCATATGCAGAAAACTATCTAAATATAAATGTGTATCTCCCCGGAATACAGATGTCCTGTAAATTTCATGCAGATAGGATAAACAAAAAAATTTCGTAATTTTTCAATTTGAAAACCCAAAAATAGTAGGTTTCGAAAACCGACCATTGCTCAGATATGAGGTCAAATATCAAACTTCCGTTCCAAAATAATTTAGATAATAGTCTAATTTTTACATAGTTAAAGTTTGAAATCATTTAGAAAAAAAACTGTAGGAGGAGTATCGACAATGTCAAAAACATGGGTTTCAAAAAATGAAAATACCAATACAATGTCTACAGACAGAAAAACACTCGAAAACGACGTTTTAGAGTTCAGAAAAATCAGCGTTTTGGTGTTTACTTGGTCAAAATCGGCTGAAAATTAAGAATTTTATGTCCATTTTTAGATGGGGGAAAATGAGGTTCAGCCCGGAGCAAAAATTGGACCTTCCCCTTAATAAATTTTTTTCCCTATCAGCGATAGTTTGAGAAATAATCCAACATTTGTATTTCGCTATTATCAATGGTAGGTTGGCATGCCTAACATGCATAGGTATGTAGTAGTGATGGCAGTCATTTTTTTCGCATGTGGATGCGGATGTTTTATTTTAATATCCGCGGATGCAGACGTGGATGCTTGATATATATATATATATATATATATATATATATATATATATATATATATATATATATATATATATATATATATATATATATATATATATATATAATTTAACATATATATATATATATATATATATATATATATTTTATATATTATATATATATATATATATATATATATATATATATATATATATATATATATATATATATATAAATATATATATATATATATATCGAGTTTTAATATAATTAATATAATTAATACAATATATAATTATAATTATTATAATATAATATAATTATTTTACAATAGATTATATACTTTTTGCACTAGTATTGAAATTCAAATATAGGAAGGTTGTGCTTGAAAAACATCAATTTTTCTGCCTTTTCTGCCATTGCTAAATACTCTCACTTGGAACACTAGTTGGAGGACAGGCCAAGTATTTCCTTGCAAGTTTACTTAAGCGTGGGTATTTTGCTTAACATTCCACCAACTGATAGGATCATCATTTATTTGTATCTAGTGGTTTTCTTATGATAGTTTTCAATCATCTGCACTACATCTTTTGGTAATGCGTGTGTTTCTATCACTACTGGACTGTAGAAATTCTTCAGTGAATCTGGCTATTGATTTACTTGTAGAAGATGTTGGTTCTGCGTAGATTTCGCTTTTTCCTTTTAATGGGTGGCGAATTAATATACTGTTCGGATTGAAGTTTTAACTGCAACTCAAAGTGACGATTTAACTTGTTCTAATATTGTGTTACAAAAAAATTATTTATAATATTATATGAAAATTTGAATATGGTCATTAATTTCCACAGAACCAAAGCGTTTTTATAGCTCTAGTTTTATTATGCTGTCTTTTTAAACAATCTCATTTTATTTGAAAATGGTTCCATCTTCTTAGTTTATGAGTTAATGGTATTACATCGGAACTTAGAGAGCTGGGAGTCGCTGATTATTTTGGCATCCTAATCTCCTTACGACTCTGTTGACCTCAAATTATTATGAACTTTATAACAACTGAGATCATAGACAATGTTACACAGTTGAGTCAGATCATGTCTC
>JABUQX010023004.1:7500-10000 GCA_015478945.1 Trachelipus rathkii
CCTTCCTAACATTTTCATTAATTTTCTTTAGGACAATTCTTGAATAAAACAAAGTAATTGCCTTCTGAAATAATCCAAGCTTTCGTCCGCTCACGGTGGACATTTTCAAGGATATGACTGTTTTATGAACGAAGCAAAAATTAAATTTAAAATATTACAATTATTACAAATATAATAAGTAAGATTAAAACTAAAATTTAAAATATACGAAAAATAAATGTGAAGTTGATAATTTAGATTGTCTTTTTTCCTTTCTTTCTTCTATGTAAAAATATTTAGGTAATCGGACATTTCGTTATATTTTATATTGATGTCCGGTCTATGCTTTCTTATAAGAAGGGACTCCGCCAGCCTAAGATCCGAAAATTCCCTCTTTTTAATCAAAATTTTGAAGTAATTTACTATTTCATTATTGTGTAATTTTTTATGTTCTTCCTGCATATGATGGTGTATCTTACTTGGTTTGTACCTGTGCTGCAACATACGCTGCCGAAGGGTATTCGTCGTATAACCAATGTAAGTGGCGTTACATCCACTCTCATTGCAATGGAATTGGTATACGACGTTGGTACACTCGCCAGCAGATGGTACATCACGAGCACTAAAGCAAGAAGACAACTTTGTTGGCTGATAATAACTTCTAATAGTGATTGCTTCATTATTTTTTCCTTTGATGTTTCTTTAAAATGATTTTCAAAACCAAGTAAGATTCAACACCATATGCAGGAAGAACACAAAAAATTACACAATAATGAAATAGTAAATTACTTCAAAATTTTGATTAAAAAGAAGGATCTTAAGCAGACAGACATCAATGAAGCTAAATGTTTTGCATGAGTAAATTATGTTTAGTTTTAATCTTGCTTATTATATTTGTAATGATGTAATATTTAAATTTGGTACAACGTTCATAAACAGTCATCATAATCACGTGAACAACTAGTTCAGAAGGCAGTACTTTGTTTTGGTAGGAGTGATCTAATATATTTAATGTATTTTAAAAAATAATAATAATAATAATAATAATAATAATAATAATAATAATAATAATAATAATAATAATAATAATAATAATAATAATGGTAATATTTATGTTTGTATATGTGTATATATATTTTTTATATAGTCCAATATTTTACAACTTCATTATAGCAATTAATTATAATAACATAAAATAATTTCCCTAGTATCTGAAATGGGTCTACTAATTGCAGCACACAGTGTCTGTCCTTTGGAGATGATATAATTATAATAAATTATAAAAATGATAATAATAATAATAATAATAATAATAATAATATGTATAATAATAATAATAATAATAATAATAATAATAAAATAATAATTCTAATAAATGATATTGTAATGTATATGTGTGTATGTAATAGTAATAATAATAATATAATAATATAATAATAATATATAATAACAATAATAATATAATAATAAATAGCTAATAATAATAATAATAATATATCAATAAATAATAATAATAATAATAATAATAATAATGTATTAATATAATAATATTAATAACGAGTAAACAGTTATTAATCTAAAAGACGATTAAATGGTAATAATCGATCTTCAGTAATGGGATTATATCTAATCATTCTTTTTGACAATCTAACTCCTAAAATACAATGATACTAAATACGGTAATAATAATAAACAAATAATAATATTAATATATCGTAATAAAATATGTGTATTCAATAATAATAATATTATTAATAATAATAATGTAATGTGTAATAATATGTGTAATAATGATAAAAATAATCCAAATGGTAATAATAACATGAACAAGTATTTGAGAAGCCGATATGATGGAGAGTAAAATCTCTTTTGACTCATTCATTTAAAATGGGGGATTCCAGGCCTTTGGTACTCAATTATGGGATTGAAGAAACTAGGGCTTTAAAACTATTCTTGACGATGTTTGGGAGGATGGATACTAGTGGGTTGAACATCGGTTATTAATATGACAGATTAATCATTAGATCAAAGCATGATGAGAGGATAAAAAATCTATTTGACTCTGACTCTGACCCAAGAATAAAATAATAATAAAAATATCAATAATAATAATAATAATAATAATAATAATAATAATAATAATAATATATTATTATTATTATTATTAGTACTTATTTATATGCTGTTTTGAGTTTACTTGTAAATGGCAATATAGTAATAGTATTAGTACTTATTTATATAGCTTTTTTTGAGTTTACTTGTAAATGATATAAGAGAATTTTCATTTTTTAATTCTCGAGGTAAATCGTTATAGACTTTAGCACATTTATAACTAACTGCTTGTCTAGCTTTTTCTAACCTATAGAAAGGAGGATTTATGTGAGCACTATTTCTTAGATTTATATCTCTTTGAATTTGATTATTATGAAAGTTAGATATTAGGAAGTTACATGCCTTATTTTGTAGTATCTTGTGCTGTTCCTTTAATAGAGATAACTTCAATAGGTCTTCAAATTGTAAT
>JABUQX010023004.1:12500-15000 GCA_015478945.1 Trachelipus rathkii
TATATATATACATATATCTCTATATATATATATTTATAATAATATATATATATAATATATAATAATAATATATATATATATATATATATATAATAATATAATAATAATATAATAATAATAATATGTATATATATATATATAATAATAATAACATGTAATAATATAATATGTATATGTATTAATAACATGACATATATATATATATATATATCTAATAATATATATATATATATATATGTTTATCATCCATATATACTCAGTTTATTTTGTTTATATATATATATATATATATATATAAATATATATATATAACTAAAACATATATAATATATATATACTATATATATATATATATATATATATGATATATAATAATATATGTATAACATATATATTGTGTAACAACATATATCTATATATTTTAGGCATGACATGTATATATATGTATATATATATATATAATAATATATATAATAATAATATGTATATATATAATAATAATATATATATATTATTTTCATTACTATTATTATTATTATTATTATTGTATTATTATTATTTTTATTATTATTATTATTATTATTATTTATTATTTATTATTATTATTATTTTAGTATTATTATTGTATGATATCTAAATTGTTGTTGACAACCACTGAAATCGGCGTCTCCTCCTTTAGTGTAATACTATATTTCCATTGGAGGGTAGGTATGGAAGTAAAGGTTAAGTTTAGGGTTCGATTGTTGGGCAGAGAAAGAATGAGACTGTAAAGAAAGGCAAGTAGTGCGACTCCTCCTCAGTAAATGAAGTATAAGATTGGAGAATCTAGATGATCAGTGTCCGTTGTAATAGCTATAGTGTAATTAATTCGAAGGGTAGGAAGAGACCGGAGAAGGAGAAACATTTTCAAAGAGAGGTGCGTGAGTGGAACCACCTTAGATGTGTGAGGCACACTTCATACAGGGGTGTATGAAACCCCTATAAAGAGCTAGCAAGTGGGGTGGTGTGAAGAAAATCTGGAAACGCCTCAGAACACCTAACCTAATCAATGAAAACATTCCGGTGGTCAGAGCAGCTGAAAACCCCAAACTGTAACCACCAGTATCCCGTGCCGCGGAAACCAGAAGTCAGTTGGAAGAATAAGGACATATTCCTACCGAAGATTCTGATGAAATCGTAGATAAAGATGATGAAGACGTACGTGAAGATGATGTCACCGAAGATTCAGATCAGATTGAAAACAAAGATGAAGATGAGGAAGGTTACGCCTTCTCATTGGTAGAGTCCGCAGTGATTATAAATCATGAATAAGTGGAACACTTTTTAAGTGAACTTAAGGCGAGTATAAGATCCCACAGTTCTTCCGAAGATAAGCAAAACAAAAGGAAACTTACAACAGTAATTTAGAGAAAAGAGTTTTTCAGCTAATGCTAGAGAATGAAGAATGTGAAAAGGAATTTGAAAGAAGGTTGCAAGAAAATGAATCGGAAGTTGAAGTATAAAATATTCCGATGCTCTATTGGAACAAGAGTAAGCAAAAAGAATTCTGACAGTCACAACTGAAAAATTCGAAAATGAATACTTGCTTGGACAAGCTATGGGGAAAGAGCAAAAGAGACTACAGACTGAATTGGATCACGTTAGGGATAGTTATAGTGAGTTGGAAACATCTCTAAAAATCTCACCCGGAAGCCTATTTACATACAGGATGCCTTAACGTGAAAATGTCGAATCTAAAGATTTGCAAAAGAAATTTGTGGCAAGTGGAAAGCTTAGGAACTGAGAGTCGAACACTGCATTCATCAAATGAACGTTACTCTTCGCAAATTTCCATCTTAAAAATTGAAACGACAAAAAAAAAAAAAAAAAAAAAATGGAAGAAATGAAAAAATAATTGATGAATTGAGTGATGAAAAGAATTATCCACTGGAGGACAGGACAGGACAGTGATGCAAACAACGTTGGACAAAACCATCAATGAGAAAGAAGCGTTACTGAAAAGTCTTCAAGATGAGTTAGAGGAATAACTTCAGACGATAGCAGGCCTAAAATTAGAATTAGAAAAGAACTTTGCAATTGAAGAGCTTCAAACCTTCACAGAAACGAAAAACCTCCGTCTCAATGGTGCTTGCTGCGATAACAAAATATCGAGAAGATTAATCAAGCGGATCCGACAGAGGAGCGATCCAAAAGAAGGAAAAATCAAACAAGGAATAAGAAAAGAAAAATCCTCTGACATGGGGTTAAAACGATGTCTCAGGATAAGTACCGAAGAAAATCAGGAAACTCTAGAATGCCGACGGAAGTTCAGAAGAAATACCCCATAATTTCTTCTGAAGGTGGGGCTTGTGTTACGAGATCCAAAATACCTTCTTGTTACTGAATGTGAACTTCACGCCAGAATTGAAAGAAAAGTAGAAAAAACAATGAATTAGAATATTTATTTACCTCAGAAAATACGAATTATAAAATAGTCTCATTCAATATAAAAATAAGTACA
>JABUQX010023004.1:25000-31190 GCA_015478945.1 Trachelipus rathkii
GCCTGCGTGGGTCCCCCCGAAGGGGGGACCCACCCCCCTTCAAACATTAAATATTGATGTAGAAAGCTGAAATTTGGTGAGAGGATGCAGAGTTGAGTTTCTAGAAAGACTTGGTATAGGAATTCAAGGAGTTGGCTCCGGCACCGGTGCTGGAGCCACTCGGGGCCGCAGTTAATAAACAGTCGGTATACCAACAATGTTTGGTGTTTTATAAGAGTTTATGAGTCGTAGAGTTCGACAAATATGAATGTTATAAGTCCGTGTAGGGTGTCTTAGGACCCATTAGGGGGTCCCGACTGAAAAAAAGAGCTCAGAGCGCAAAAAAAACAAAGGAGGAATGAAGAGGAAGAAGGGCAGAAATAAGGAGGTGGAAGAAGAATGATGGAAAGGAAGGGAGTAGGAGTTGACAGCTGTACCGGTGTTGGCTCCGATGCGGTGCTGAGTTATTAAAAATATTTGTGTAATGAAGCAATATTGGCCGTCCCTTATATTGTTTTATCGAGTCTGTGATTCGAAAAATAATGGTTTAATAACTACAAATTTAAACCGTTTTTTACATACCTCTAAAGCAGTAAATTCAACTAAATAAACAACCATTCACGCCATCCAGGCGCACGCCGGTCGGCTGACAATCTGTGATCTATTCTGATCTATTGATTAAAGGATCATATTTTTTACTAAAAATTGTCATGTTTTTAACATACCCTAAAGCAGTAAATCAACAAATCAGTAAATCCCCCCATCCAGCCACCCCCCTGACCATCTGTGATCTATTGATCTTAATGATTCAAGGTCACTTTTGAGTAACATTCTTTGGATAAATCATAACATAAACTCAAGTTCTTCTATAGCAAACATCACACCAATATAATGTGACGTAACAGTTTTCACATTATAAAGCTTACTTGGTATCATCTAACTATGAATATACCCTCAGAGAAACTTAGTCCATCTTAGACAGGAATAAATGGTTAATGTTAACAAAGTTCCACACTTAGCACCATTAAAGTAACTAACATAACATCCAAAACATAAGCCATTCACACTTTATCAACCATATCTCCAACATAACAATGTTAATTTTACATTAACATAGTAATATTTAACAAAAAATTTATCATAACCTTACCTAACCATCATAATACCTAACGGATAAAGACAAACAAAGTAAGTTTTACCTTCTGTAAAGCTAAACTATGAACATAACAGACTTAACACCAACACCCGGACGGAATAAACAGCTATCATTACAACTTTTACCATTTAAAGCCGAACATACGAGGTGAAGTAAAACAAGTTTTCATATTTATAACATATAATTTTCATTGAAAAGATGTTATATAAAAAACATGTTTATGTTTAAATATATTAATTCATCTAATCAGAGAACATAGGATTCAAGTTGGGTACGTTCTATATATCTCTCTAAAGATTCAATACCCTTTGAAAGAATGTAAGTATAAATATCTTCATGCAACACTAAACCATTTTTCGGCATATATCGATTCAACAGCACTCATTCTCTCATCACAAGAGAGAAGTAAACTCATCCAAGACTTGATAGTTTATTAAAGCATTCCTGTAATAGTCAGCCTTATATCGGGAAACCCATCATGTTTCGGTGTAATAATATCATAGATTACACATGTGCTATACTGTATTATGTCCTCAAGTAGTGTTAAATCTTTAAGATGGTGATGTTAAGTTCGTTTTTAATTTTAAGCAAGCTGTATATTTCCAGATGTTCGAACTGTGAAACCTATACATGTGCGTAGAAGGTCACACAATCGATGGGTTTCCAATATGCGTACATCAAAGGTTTTAATATTGTCACACGAAGAATCACACGTCTATTCTATTAGAGCCACTTATGTTGTCTTCCCAGTTAGATATTTCACTAAACGCTGATCTCTCGGATAACAAACACTTATCCTCTACCCATGCAGCAGCGATGTCGATAATCTTGATGAATCCATCAGCACAAACGAATAAAGGTCTATTATTTGACCCTTTGGCAGAAATACAAGCAACGTAGCGACTACCATTTGGTTTACGCTTAAATATAAATGACACATCATTGGGAATAACGAAGCTCCTCGTGAAGATATCAGCAACAGATGTAGAGATGCGAGGAGATGTCATCGTGCCAGTACAGTGAAAAAATGGACTACTGACGGAAATCGTATGCGTAAACAACCCTTATAGGTAATGAGATTCTTTTTTTCAACCCAATCAGAACAAAGTAAACAAGAATACAACGCACAAACGAACCACATCAGTTCAAAAAGGGTATATATTCTCGCTAGACAACAACAACAACGAATAAACGGTTTCACCTAAGTAATATAGGTATTACAAAGGAGATCTTGATACGTCCACTTGACATGAAATGAGCTTACTCCAAAAACAAAAAAAAAACAAAACAAAAACAATAATAATAATAATAATATAAATCAATGTCATCACGATATACATATAGTTTTTACATAGGCTTAAGATCTAAAAACGCTAAATCTTTACATTGAAAACCAATCATTTTCGTCGTTATATCTAATATATTTTTTCACTTCATCGATACCGTCATTGAGTACATATGTTAAAAGTTCACGTTCAGACACTAAAATATGTTTACTCGATAGATCATTGTGGTAAGCACTTTCGTTCCATTGTTTTCTAAATAGATAGATGAGTTTCTGTACCTCTATAGAATTTAAGAAGCGTTCAATGATAGCCTCAGAATCATCAACCAGCGTTTTCTTGAATGAGCAATATTCCTGATACAACATGTAATGCGCAACAGTTACATAATCAGACAGCATTTCCGATTTCTTAGTTTGCGTTATTACCATCCTACAAACCTCCGACAGATATTTTATCGGTTTTAATCCAGAAATATAGATTCTACGAGCCGTAGGTTTAAATACGCCTGTGTCATTACACATCTTCCATACTCGAACCTCCAATCGGTGTTGTGAAATTATACCCTTAGAAAAAGAGATAGTAAGATGACTAACTTTATGACATCCTCTTCTAGCAATAATCGTTTCCGGTGATTCTACTAAAACATTGGTAGAGTCAGAGTACTCCTTAACCCATTCTGCAGCATGACGACATATACAGAGTAGTTCATCTGTACTCATAAAAATACGTTTGTTACTGCGGTATACAGATTGATTAATACATGTGAAAAAATCAGAACCATCTGGGTTTCTTTTATATAAGATTGAAACCCCACACCCTGGGATCTTGATTACCCTTTGTATAATCTTTTGTATAGGGGTATATCTGTTAAGACGCTGCATATTGTTCACTTAATGAAAATAGAACACTTTTTAAACGGAGCACAACCTCCTAATGCTTTCAAGTCCACAACGATTATGACGTTAAAACAAGCATCATGAGAAAAGATATTATAAAATTAAGGATACAAACACAAGCCTAACAGGAAGGCTAAACCTGTTTTACATTCACTTTTAGGCCTTACGCTCCGTTCGTTTTATGTTTGTATTTCATGTTTCATTCAACGCTATCACATTGGGCAAACTAATAAACGCTAATTGGACCTAAGAACATAGCATATCTAACTTACGAATAAACAGTTTTCATTAACAAAGTTCGTTACTCATCTACGGTAAATAACTAACACCATTCTTAAAACTCAACCTACCCCGATCCCTTTTCGAAACATTACGCAATACCTTCAAATCCCGAGGCTCACCCTGCATACTTATCATTAGGGGTGCCTTTATCTTTATACAAAAGCTCTCCCAAAGGCGCTCACGCATCAACATAATCTCATTAGCCAAGAGTATCTAAAGCAACACCTCCTCCCGAGAGAAAACCCAATGGGATGCGCCCCCATGAAAGGGTGTGAATCCTGAGAGGGGGGATCACCTCGAAGGGGTGTAAGCTGGCATTACCCCTCCGAAGGAGGGGTAAGGCCTCAGCCCCTCGCCCCTTAACAAAGTGACCAATCTATCAAAGATACCAACATCCAGAACTATGAATTAACACCATCATCATCAAAGTGTCACTCATCTCGAGTATAACATCAATTGACCTATGAATAAACATAGACATTAACAAAATCCTATGGCAAACCTAACATTACCCAACAAAAACTTAACATAGGCTCACGTTTCTAACACATCATCGCAAGTTAACACAGTAATATCTTACAAAAACTCATCATTTCTCTAACAAATCAGTGTTATTTCCACATTGTCATAGTAATATTTAACATAACGTACCTAACTTACGAATAAACAGTTTTCATTTACAACCAAGAGTATCTAAAGCAGCACATAACCTTCCGAGAGAAACCCCAGGGATACCCCTCTTGTAACACCTAAAGCTTTCAGGATGTAACCTGAAATATTTTTATCCTTACCCTATTTTAGACCCCGCCCCCCCTTTCAGAAAATATCAAAATCAAAACTGATGATTTTGCAGCAAGCGCATCATACAGAGTCCGATTCTGGATAGACACTGAAGCACTGTTAAACCTAACTAGGAGATCACGTAACAAGAGAGATGCATGAAAGAACCCATCTCGGGTACCCTGAAGGGTGTGTAAGCGGTAAGGGCACAAACAGCCCTTAGGGCTGTGCCCTTACCGCTTACACCACCCTTCAGGGTACCCCGAGATGGGTCTTCATGCATCTCTCTGAGTGATCTCCTAGTAGTGTTTACAGTGCTTACAGTGTTATCAAATCGACTCTGTATGATGCGCTTCTGCCAAATCTATCAGTTTTGAATTGATATTTTGAAAAGGGGGGCAGGGGTCTTAATGAGGGTAAGGATCAAAAATATTCACGGTTAACATCCTGAAAGCTTAGGTGTTGACAAGAGGGGGTATCCCCCTGGGTTTTTCTCTCGGAAGGGTTATGTGCTGCTTTAGATACCTGATTAGATGAAAACTGTTTATTTCAGTAAGTTTAGCTATGTCTTATTAATATTTACTATGACAATGTAAATATAACATGATTTGTTAGAGAAATGGATGAGTTTTTTGTTAAGATATTACTGTGTTAACTTGCGAATGATGTGTTAGAAACGTGAGCCCAGGTTAAGTTTTTGTTGGGTAATGTTAGGTTTGCCATAGGATTTTGTTAATGTCTATGTTTATTCATAGGTCAATTGATGTTATACTCGAGATGAGTGACACTTTGATGATGATGGTGTTAATTCATAGTTCTGGATGTTGGTATCTTTGATAGATTGGTCACTTTGTTAAGGGGCGAGGGGCTGAGGCCTTACCCCTCCTTCGGAGGGGTAATGCCAGCTTACACCCCTTCGAGGTGATCCCCCCTCTCAGGATTCACACCCTTTCATGGGGGCGCATCCCATTGGGTTTTCTCTCGGGAGGAGGTGTTGCTTTAGATACTCTTGGCTGATGAGATTATGTTGATGCGTGAGCGCCTTTGGGAGAGCTTTTGTATAAAGATAAAGGCACCCCTAATGATAAGTATGCAGGGTGAGCCTCGGGATTTGAAGGTATTGCGTAATGTTTCGAAAAGGGATCGGGGGTAGGTTGAGTTTTAAGAATGGTGTTAGTTATTTACCGTAGATGAGTAACGAACTTTGTTAATGAAAACTGTTTATTCGTAAGTTAGATATGCTATGTTCTTAGGTCCAATTAGCGTTTATTAGTTTGCCCAATGTGATAGCGTTGAATGAAACATGAAATACAAACATAAAACGAACGGAGCGTAAGGCCTAAAAGTGAATGTAAAACAGGTTTAGCCTTCCTGTTAGGCTTGTGTTTGTATCCTTAATTTTATAATATCTTTTCTCATGATGCTTGTTTTAACGTCATAATCGTAGTGGACTTGAAAGCATTAGGAAGTTGTGCTCCGTTTAAAAAGTGTTCTATTTTCATTAAGTGAACAATATGCAGCGTCTTAACAGATATACCCCTATACAAAAGATTATACAAAGGGTAATCAAGATCCCAGGGTGTGGGGTTTCAATCTTATATAAAAGAAACCCAGATGGTTCTGATTTTTTCACATGTATTAATCAATCTGTATACCGCAGTAACAAACGTATTTTTATGAGTACAGATGAACTACTCTGTATATGTCGTCATGCTGCAGAATGGGTTAAGGAGTACTCTGACTCTACCAATGTTTTAGTAGAATCACCGGAAACGATTATTGCTAGAAGAGGATGTCATAAAGTTAGTCAT
>JABUQX010023005.1:0-47727 GCA_015478945.1 Trachelipus rathkii
CGCGTGTGGGTGTGTGTGTGTTGTGTGCTTGTGTGTGTGTGTGTGATTTGTTGCTAAATAATAATTCGCGCGAAATATTGCGCCTGCGGCGCACGCGCCGGAACCGGAAATATTGCGCCATGCGCGGCGCACGCGCGCGGGACGCGGAAATATTAGCGGCCTGCGGGGCAACGCGGGCGGCGGGACGCGGCGGCGTGACCGGCGGGCGGGAGGGCTGCGGGCGTGACGCGGGGACGGCACCTGCGGGTGCGGGGTTGGCTGCCTTGCGGGTGGGCTCATGCTGAGCCCTGGTTGATAGCTTATGAAAGTGAATTTAATTATTATATATTCTAGTGAATTAATAATTATCCCAATTAAGTATTTCATATAAATCATGATATACAACTTGTAAAATTAAAAAACACTTTATACAAATTCAGATAACTTGATGCACCGCTAACAGCTAAAATGACTTGATTTTAAAATGAGTTTGGTCTAAAATATAATAAAACACACACCTGCTCAAATACAAGTTAAAAGAACAAAAGTTAATTGTCAAAAGACGATAAAATAATTCTCGACCCATCAATACGAGATCATATAGAGATAAGGATCCGACACCAATCACAAGTAAAAACATTCCTTTTACCTGCTAAGGATCTTTCGATCAGCATGTTCATTGAATATATTGCGAAAATACCTAATTCCAATATCTTTCATACTGGAATTACCTCTGATTTTGGATTAGGACGAAAGTATCCTTTCAACAAAATCTTGTCCTTAAAGTAGGCCTAAATTAGCCTAACCTAGTTATATGCACCACATTACAGAAAAGTCACGTTTGAAATATATTTTTGACTGAATATGCAAATCGCCTCGAGGGTTACCAAAATGAGTATCCTAAAATTAACCTATAAGCTAGTATTTCAACACATTTTATCAGAGAGAGGCCAGTTTCGTATCTGTAAGAAGTGCGGGTGTTGTGTTTTCTCATGATGGATTGTCAATGTACATGAATAATAATAATATAATAAAGAAAACCCGAATTATTAAAAACTTTGAAATATTTTAGTTAACATCGAGAAAATAATATAAATGTAAGTACAGTTTTATAAGAATTAGAAAGATTTAATAAAATACATTTATTTCAGCCGCCAAAACTTAATTGGTTCTTTTTTATTAACAGAATACACTAAAATGATGAAAAACACTAAGTCATAGAACAAAACGTAGGCATAGCTTGGTTGTAGAGGTGCTAGGGCTGACGCTACTTATTAATTGCTTTAAGGTTAAGAAAATATGTAATAAAATTTCATAAAATTTAGTAAAAGTTATTTTAAAACTTGATATTTATAAAATTTAAAACAAAAGAGGTTAACAGTAATAATATTTTCTTTGTTCAAAGATAATGATGGATTTATATAGAGTTTTAAGAAACTTTGAAAGAATTTTATTTATATTTGAATGATAAAATAAATGGTCGTGTTTATTATAAGTTTTCAAAATGTATTTATAAATTATAGTTATAAGGTAAGTAAAAATCCGTGTAGTAAGTAAATCTGTGTTGAGTGTTGGTGTGTGTGGTTGTGTGTTCGTTGTGTGGTAAGTGTAATGTAAGTGTCATTGGTAAAATGTAATGGCATAGTGAATGTGTGTATAAGTGTCATAGTGAAGTGTGTATAAGGCATAGTGAATGTGTGTTCTAAAGAATAATAACAATAGGCATGAAGAAAATAACACTACGGATAATAATAATAAGATAAAATAAAAAATACACATAAAAATAATAATAAAAATAATAAAAAAATAATAAAGTTAAAAAAACGACAGTGGCAGATGTAATCCACAAAGAATGTAATAAAAAAAGAGTTAAAACAGTAAAACATATGAGTTAAAAAACGTTAGTGACACAAAGGTTGAAAAACGAGAGTGACACATGGGATCCAAAAGAGTAAACAACGTCATGAAAGACTGAGAGTTAAGTAACACCTCTATTATTACTGATTACTGCTTTAAGGTATGTAATGTATGTCGAATTAAAAGACAGTAAGCTGATGTAAATCCACATAAAGCTGAAAGTGAAGCAGTGACACTGAAAGTACACAGTAAGCAGTAAAACCAAAAAGCATAATATTCCCTTATGGTAGTACACCTTTATGAATTACTGTTTACTCTTTAACTCACTGTTTTACTGCTTTAAACTCATATACATTACATACTTAAAAGCAGTAACTGATGAATTCCACAGTAAAGCTGAAGTTAAAGCAGTAAGCAGAGAGTTAAAGCAGTAAAGCAGTAAAACAAAAGCATACTAAGGCCTTAGGTGTTGTAACACCTCTAGTGATTTACTGATTTACTGCTTTAAGGTGTGATGTAATGTTTTTAATAAAATTTCGTACAAGTTTATTAAAATAAAATGTTTATACATCAGACACTCTGTTTTTCTTCATACATACAATTTTTAAAAATTTATATAAAATTAAAAATATTAAAGTAAAATATAAAAGATGTCGGTAATGAGTTACATTTAGGTTTCGCTAAAATGTTTTAATAAAAATGTATAAGTATGAAATAAAATAATGACCTCATAGATATTTGAAAAGAAATATGTCAAATTTTTAAGGTATGCAAATAAAAATGAATGACTCGGTATTTGTGGTGATGTAAAACATTGTGTGTGTGTGTTGGTGCGTGTGTGTGTGTGTGTGTGGGTTGGTGTGTGTCGTGTGGTGTGTATAAATCTGTGTGAGTGTCAAGTAAATCTGTGATTGAGTAAGTAAAATTGTTATGAGTGTAAGTAAATCTGTGTGTGTAAGTAAATCTCTGTGTGTGTGTAGGTGTGTGGTGTGTGATGTGTTGTGATTGATCGCAAAATCTGTGTGCGTAAGTAATTGTTTGTGAGTGTAAGTAAATCTGTGTGTGGTTTGTGTGGTGTTGTGTGTGTGTGTGTGTGTGTGTTTATGAGTGTGTTATTGGGTGTGTGTGTGTGTGTGTGTGTGTGGGGTAGTTGGTGTGTGTGCTGGTGTGTGTGTGTAAGTAAATGTTTAAGTAAATCTGTAGATGTAAGTTAAATCTGTGTGTGTTAAGTAAATCTGGTGTATAAGTAGCTTATAAGTGTCATATGTGTATGAAACTTATAACCAAACCATGAAACTCAAAAGATATATAAGAACCATGAAACTCATAGAAGCATATATATAATATATTTTATATATAAAATATAAATATATTATATATATAAATATAATATAATATATAATATAATTATTAATATATTATATATAATATAATATAACTGACCACTTGCATCTATTGGATCGGCCACTTGGTTACTCTCTCTCTCTCTCTCTCTCTCTCTCGCTCTCTTCTCTCTCCTCTCTCTCCTCTCTCTCCTCTCATCTCTCATAATATATATATATAATATATAAATATAAATAATATAGATTATATATATATATAATATAATATAAATATATATATATATATATATATAATATATATATATATAATATAATGCGACTAAGTCAAATGATGATTGCAATGAGCATGTTGTTAGATGGGTTGACTGGAGAGTAAAAATCCACATGGTGCTCGAGATATTAGATGTTATATATATATTATTATTATTATTATTATTATTAGATTATATTATTATTATTATTATTTTAAACTCGGTAAAACATAGGACACAGCTAGCAAGTAATTGCCTTGAAATGCTGCGCACGCCGACAAAAAGCTCTCTCTCTCTTCTCATCTCTCCCTCTCTCTCTCTCTCCTCTCTCTCTCATCTCAAAATTAATATATATATTATATATATAATATATTATATATATATTATATATAATAAAATATAATATAATATATTATATATATATATATATATAATATATATATATATAAATGTATTTTATTATCATTATTTATTATTTTAGGATTATTATTATTATAATTATATATAATATATATATATATATAATATATAATAATATATATATTAATAATATATATATATAATATTATATACCATATATTATATATTAATATATAATAATACATATATATAGATTATAATCTATATATATATAATATAATAATATATATATATATACATAGTGAAATACAATAAATTGGACAGTTAATAAATAAATTATATTAGTTAGACCCTCGGAGAAAAATATTTACATATTCTGAAAATATTAAATAAATAGTTTTATTTATTTGAATAAGTAGAATTAATTATTTTTGATAAATGTATTAAGTTAAATATTACAACACAATGTCATTTAACTTAAGAGTAATATTCATGGTATTTACAGAGCATGAGTTTTCGAAAAAAAAAACTGAGTTCATTATAGGGTAAGATGCTTTTTCTCTTAAAACCTAATTATTTAGAATCCCATTTTTGCCAACGGTGAGGTGGAAGCCCTAGTGCTAGGGCAAATAAAAGACTAAAAGTTTAGTCACCAGGCTGCACACGCTTGTGACATAAATCTTTATAGTTTTAAAACATTTAAAACCGAATCCATTGTACATAAATGCAGAAAAGCGTATTGTAACTAGATATATATAATATAATATATGATAATATATATATATATATATATATAATATATTATATAATTTTATATATATATATTAATATATATATTATATATATATTAATATAATATGGAGGATACTTGAGTTTAGAAAAGGTTGAGTGAAGAATAGTGTAGGTGCCAGGATAGCGTGTGTAAGACAATCGGGGAAAAAATTTGGGTTCTCAAAAAGGGTCAACAAATTGGATTCTCAAAAAAATTAGAGTGGTACGTAAACGTTGCTACGCAACGTTTGGCGCAACCCTTCTTCGAAGGTTGACAATTAGGGTTGCCAAAAAATATCGGTTCCAAAAAATTAGGGTTGCAAGTAAAATTCTGTCAACAAATTTGGCTTCTCAAAAATAAAAATTTAGGGACACGTACAAGTTGCTTACGCAACCTTGGGCGCACCCTCGTCGAAGGTTGCTAAAAATAGGGTTGCCAAAAAATTAGGTTGCCAAAAAATTACGTTGCCAAAAAATTAGGTGCCAAAAAATTAGATGCCAAAAAAAGTAGGTTAGCGAAAAATACCGGCCAAAAATACCATAGGAAGCATCAAAGGTGTCTCGAAAAAAAGGTCAAGCCCAAAAAGGTCAAGCCCAAAAAGGTCAGGCCCAAAAAAATTGGGCTCAAAAAGGTCAAGCCCAAAAAGGATCAAGCGAAAAAGTCAAGCAGGAAAAAATTGCTCCAATAAAGCCTCGGTAGTTCCTGGGACGCTTGGTCAAAATGACCAACACGAACAATATGCCGCTCCTATACTGTGGACATACGTGATTTATTAATCTCTTAATCCAATGTCTTCTACAAGAAAATGGCAGATTGTCCACAGCAATCATTCCCCAATTTTAAATGAATTTCTTGCTTTTCATCATTAATGTGCCACAATCTGTGTTTCTTCAGTTATTTTAAAACAGTGTAGCTGAAGAAATCTTTTTTGCTAGAGGTAGAAGTTGATGATAGGATGGACAGTGAGAACATCATCTGATGTGTCTGTGATATCTGTTTTCTTTTTTCGCCACTTTTCCTCTTGAAGTCAGATATTTCTTTCATCTTCAAATATGTGGTTTTATGTTTCTTCAAGAGATCCAGCTAAAAGGCTTTGGCTATAATGTTTTAAACCTTCTTTTTTCCTCCTGAAGTAAGTATTCCCCAGTAGCACCACAAAAAGATCACTCAGCATTTACTATTATCGCTTACTTTAATCTAAAAAAATTTACACAATATGGCGGATATGATAGAGCCGCGTATGCAAAGATGTGGAAAAAATTAAAAAAGATTATAAATATATTAAATATATATGAATATTATATATATATATATTATAATATATATTATTATAATATATAATAATATATATATAATAATAATATATAATTATTATATATATATAATAGATAATATATATATATATTATATATATATATATTAATATATATTATATATTATATATATATATACATTATATATATAAATATATAGAGGATGAAAGAGAGAGATGGAAAGAGATAGTCTACAAAAGAGATATCAAGAGCAAATGAAAGCGATAATACATCTTATTTATAATGAAAAAAAAAATTAAAAAATTTGATTTTGATAAAGTGAAAAAGCTGACTGATAATATGATGGTGAATAGTAAATTTCAACTTTTGATTATAATTAATCAAGATGCTTGAATTGAACCTTATCTTAGGTATTCATATAGTACTTTGGCTCATCCTGTCTGTCTGTTTTCAAGAACCAAGCAGTGGTGCCAGCTTTTTTTAAAAATAAGCACATTAGAAATAAACATTAAAAAATTAAAATTTGGTGAAGCAAAATATCACTAAAAAATCTATAAAACCTTAATAAAATTAAATATTTTTTTGGCAATATTTTGCCACTTTATTTTACACTTAAGAAACAATAGTTTTCAAACAAAGAGCTCAAAATTTGCAACACTAAAAGCAAGCTACCCTCATTGCAACGTTCATCTCAAGAAAGAGTGATGTTATTCCAGCTCTCGCTTCTCCCTCTCGCTTCCCCAACCATTTAACGAATAGTCCTTCCTTTTTAAAATGCTCGTTTATTTAGCAGGTAAATTAAAATTAAATAACTTTTTAGATATCTAGCAAAGCTCACATCTCACGGGTTTAGCCCTCTTAAAGGAGTGTAACTTCTCTAGGTAGTAACTACTTAGGCGGACGAGGAAAGTGCATGATAATTGCATGTTAGAATCAATCCTTCATATATATAGATATAAATAATACTATATATATAGATTTAATAATTATTATATTAATATATAAATATTTATATTATAATTTATAATATATTATATATATAATTATATATAAGATATAATATATATATATATATAGAAGGTACGTATAAATGGAAATTTCATTCTCCGCCGGAGACTCCGGCCGGAATTAAATTTATCTCCGCCTCCGCTCCTCGGCTCCGCCAAAATTACTCTCCGAGTGCCATCACTAGTTTAGAAGTATATTCGTTATCCGTATGACAAATAACCAAATGTTGTGAAAATTTTAGTAAATAATACCGATGTTAATATAAATAACATTTTATGCTAGAGATACGCTACAAAGTGTCGAATAGGTACGTTCTCTGATGCTAGTTAGTGTACTTACTGTTGTTAAGTGTGGACTTTGTTAACGTTCAGTTTATCATTTTAAGCGTTTCAGTTGTCGTTGTTGTAATTATTAATTCAGAGTTCAATGATCTAAGTAAGCTTTTATTAAATGTGAAAACTTTGTTACGCTTAGCATAGATTCGTTGACAGTGTATTAAAAGAAACTTGATTCTTATGTTATGTTTACCAGAGTGATATCGAAATGTGACATGAAACAATAATCAATAATCAATAATCAAGAATCAAGAATTGCTGGAGGGCAGTTTGATTACTGATTACTGATTACTGTTTAGCGTATGTAAAAAACCTTACAATTTTAGTTAAAACAATATGTTTTAAAGATCATAAGATCAATAGATTAATAGATCAATAGATCACAACTGATCAGGAGGGTGGGTGGATTAATATATATATATATAGGTGTTTTTTTTTTTTTTTTTTTTTTTTTTTTTTTTTTTTTATTTTTTTTTTTTTTTTTTTTTTTTTTTTTTTTTTTTTTTTCTTTTTTTTTTTTGTTGGATGTGCGGTATAGTTTGAATTACTGAGTTACTGCTTTAGGGTCATGTAAAACGTGACAATTTTAGAAAAAAATTTGACCTGAATCAACAGATCAATAGATCAATAGAATCAATAGATCAATATCACAGAAGACAGGGTAGAGGGCGTTGTTTATTACTGATTTACTTCTTTAGGTATGTAAAACATGATAATTGTAGTAAAAAATATGACTTGAATCAATAGATCAATAGATCAATAGATCACGGAAAGGATGAGGAGGGCTGTTTGTCATACTGATTTAACTATTTACTGTTTTAGGGTATGTAAAACATACAATTTTACTAAAAATATATGACCTTGAATCAAAGATCAATAGATCAATAGATACAGAAGGGCTGAGGAGAGTAATTTCTTTACTGAGGTTACTGATTAGCTTTAGGCTAATGTAAAACGTAAATCTTGTAAGTTATAACGTAAAAAAGAATAAAAATTTTATTTATTTATTTATTTTTTCTTGATGTTCTAAACATAATTTTCGAAATCTACAGACTTAATAACATATATAAAGACACCAATATTGTATTCATTACAACAAATATTTAATAACTCGGGCACCGCACCGGACCCGCACCGTGCAGCTAGTCAACTCTACTCCTCTGTGTCAGACCTCCTTCTCCATCTTCCCTCCTATTCTCCATCCATACTTCCTCATTCTCCTACGACCTCTGTTTATGCACTCTGCTGCTTTTTTTTACATCAGGACCCCCCTCAATGGTCCTAGACACCCTATACGGACTAATAACCATCATTTTCTCTACAGACCCAATACCATATATAAGGACACCAATATTGTGTTATACGAATGTTTATTACTCGGCACCGCACCGGCTCTAGCACCAGTGCCGGAGCCAACTCCTCAGATTCCTATATCAAGTCGTTCTAAGAAATACACTCTGGATCCTCTCACCAAATTCAGTCTCTACGAACACTCGAATTCTTTTTAAGAGGGGGGTCCCCCTTTGGGGGACCAGAGGGACGAACCTCTCTACGACGAGTTACTCACCATCAAACACCCTGCAAATTTTAGCCCAAGATAACCTACCATCTGTAGATAATATCGGACCGTAGCTGACCGAGCTGGTGACTAAAAATCATTTCTCAATCAAATAATAATAATAATAATAAATAATAATAATAATAAAATAAGAATAATAATAATAATAATAATAATAATAATAATAAGATATATAATAATGAGAAAAAGCCTCAGAGGCAACCGTTCGTTCGCGCTGGCCGAACGAAGTCGGATCGAGTCGGAGCCATGAGTCGAGCCGAGCCTGAGTTGGAGCGAGCCGAGCCGATCGAGAGTAAAAAACGATTTCCATACAGGATCGTTTTCGACTCAGAATCGATTCCCTTCGGGAACCGATTAATAAAAATAATAGATAATAATAATATAAGAATAATAATTAATAAAAATAAATAATAAAATAATATTAAAAATTAATAATAATAATAATAATAATAATAATATAATAATAATAATAATAATAATAATAATAATAATAATAATAATAATATAATGGTGATAGTGAATCAAATAAGAAATAAAAATAAAAATAAAAATAAAATAAATATAAAAATTATAATATTAATAAACAGGAAAAAATCCATTACCTTATCAGTAAAAACACGTTCTTTCAGTTATCACTGATAAGAACACTCAGAACCCAGGAGCTGAATGTCTACGAAGCAGAGCAATACTACTTATATAGATATATAAATAGATATATAATATATAATAATATATATATTATAAATAATATATATAATATATATATTATACTATAGAATATTATCATATATATAATTATATCGTAAATTACTATTGCTGTAGCTCAAAAATACTCAGGAGGGGTGACGGTTGAAATATCGCTCTTCTTCACTCATCTCTCCTCTATTACCTCTGATAAAAAAAACATCAGTCTTCTTTATTCAATTTTACCTGGGATATCACTGACTTTATTAGTTATTTCAAATGATACCCTATTCTTCAAAACATTCCTTGTGTGTGGTTTTAATAACTTTCTCTTATGAACTTTTATTGTTTCACATAACTGATTACTTTGATTTCTAAACTGTAAATTATTTATCGCAATATGGTATTTAATAATAATATTTGACTTGAAGGTCCATTTGACTCGCGTTTGAACGTAATTATGTTCGTGATTGCAATATTTTCTTTTATTTCAATGTAACTTATTAAAATTTTAATTTAATTTATTAACCACCCATTTCTTTATGAATTGAAAAAAAGGATGAAATACAAACTTACAAATATGTTTGAAAACATATTCAGTGAGAGTAATGCAATCAAAATATCGTTATCGAAACGTTGCCGAAGGTAGTGATAAGTTTATCATCACTTTTTAATGATATTATTAAAACATCTTAAAGAAATTCAACACCCGCTACTTCGCAGTAAATCTATATTCTTCAGACAACTCTAATTGAATTATAAATATAAGAAAAAGAAAAATTTAAAGATATAAACAGTGCGAAATACTTCATTTAACAAAAGACAGCATATGATCAAATAAGTTATACCCAATAATTGAGCTTAAAATTCGAATGAATTGATATGGGAAATTATCGATTATATTTATTTCCCCTTTCAATTCAGTTTTAGATTTATAAACACATTGTTATGTGCGCTACCTTTTACCTGGAAAATATTGTTTAAAAAAATATCCTCCACATGTGTTCAATATTTCATCTTTATTTTGAATACAACTCACGTCTTCTACCTAGAAGAAGAAATTTAAAGAAAAAAGATTATTTATAGAACTACATAAACATTCTCGAAAAACGTAAATTATCCAGGTTGCCAGTTTCATACTTCATCATCGCATGGTTGCCAGTTTCATTATTTGTTAGAATTAGATTTATGATCGTAGACATCGTTATCGATTTTAAATGAAATATCTTAAAACTAAATTCCTTTCATGCATATGCCTTACGAATGTATTCATGCATCTAAATATACAAAATTTTTCTTTTAATTTCTTTTAAGTTTATTTTTAGTATTCGATGTATATATATTATATATATATAATTATATAAAATATATATAGATATCATATATATTATATAATAAAAATATATAAATAAAATATAAAAATATAATAATATATATATTATATATATATATAATATAATATATATATATAATATTATATATAAATTATAATATATTAAAAATAAATATATATAAGTATATAATTATACTATATATTAATAAGTATATAGATATATAGTATAATATATTTAATAATATATATATATATATATATAATATATATATACTTATATATACTATATATAATATATAATATATAATATATAATATATAAATTTATATATATATATATATAGTCGGCGTCCGCACGTAAGGCATGAGAGAGTGGAGTTTTTCTTCGTAGAATCAGATCATTCTATCTTAATTTTTTTGTTTCAGGCATGTTTGCGAACCCTTTCAACAGTTCTGGGAACCATAGGGCAGATTATATATAATATATATATATAGTATTAAATATATATAATTATTTATTATATAATATAATATATAGATATATATTATATATATTATTATAAGTATAATATATATTTAATTATATAATATTATAATATATATATATAATATATATATATATATTATTATATATAGTAATATATATAATATAGTAATATATACTCTCTTATTTGCAACTTCGACCACAATCTTATAGATTTTAATTTTAATGTCTCTTCTCCAGCAGCTCCACCATACAATGAACGTATTGGTTTAATTTGGACATTTTGCACAGTTTCTACGCTAACCATCCTTGGGATGAATCCTGCTTTGTCCTTTATGACGTTTCTGCATCTGCAGAAAAGGTTAAAGTCTTAATCACTAATGGAATAAGTAGGTTCATTCTTTTCAACCTTTTTTATTTTCGAATCATATTTCGATTGACTTTTATTCGCGTCCTTTATACTAGAGACAATTCATATATCTATTAAAAAATTCTTTTTATCCTATTCTCCTATTACTGTCTCCTCAAAAGACACTCAACAGTAGGTGTTCTTGCGAAGTGATCACTAGCATTTCTCCATATAATATTTTAGGTGCTCTGCATTCATACGAATTTACGTCAGGTTTGAGCTTAGGATAGTTTTTTTTTATATCTTTTATGCCTCTTTGAAAAGAGATGATTTGGGTGGAGTGGAAGAATGAAGATTTAAGAATGAATCGGTAAAGTTAAAAGAGCAGCTGAGAAAGTCGTTGATGAAAGTAGAAATAGAGTAGGAGATAAAACAGAACCCTGATATGAGCACCACAACAGGTAGGGAAGGAGAAGTCACCCTATGAACAAGTGTCAATAAGAACGATTTAAGACAAAACAAGTCACGAGTGAGCAAAATGAAGGAAGAGGCTCAAAAGGAAGTGAGCTTTGATAGTCGTAGGATATATCAGGCCCAATTAAAAACCTGAACGTGTTAAAAGCCATAACGTAAGATTCCCTACAGTTCTTAAGGGTAGAAGATCATAAATCAATAGAATGAGAAATTAAATCATCACTTGATGTTATCGTTGAAAGTTTTAATGATGATATAAAATAAGAGTATGAAATTCCAGATGAATCAGGAGATGAATGTTTTGAAAACTTTCGAAGATTTTACGCAGAATTCAGATGAGAACTATATGGTGATGCTCCTAAAGTTCAAAATGGCTACCCTACTTCGGAATTGGGTAAGCACATGCTCGTTTCGAATACTGATGAAAAATCTTAGTATAAAAGCGTATGATTAGTGGAGATCACCGTAAGTATGGTAAGTGGATATCTAGCATGATAAACTTTGAATAATTGCTAACATTAACAAAGTGCTAAAACCTACCAAAGACACTAACATATGGAACTATGAATAAGACACTAACATTTGGAACCATGAATATGTTCTCTACCTATCCAATCTTTACGCAGCAAAACTTAACCTATCCCTACTTTTTCTATCATATCATCAGCAGCTAACGTAGTATTATCCAACAAAACTCATTAACAAAGTGTCCAACCTATGAAAGATACCAACATCTTGAACTATGAATTGATGTTACCTTTATCAAAGTGTTTTGCCTATCAAATATTACATCATTTTGAACTATGAATATATGCGGACATTAGCAAAGTTCTCTAACAAATCTAACATTACCTAGAAAAAACTTAACCTAAGCCTACGTTTCTAACATATCATTAGCAGCTAACATAGTAATATCTGACAAAACTTAACATTTTCTAACAAAGCTAGTAATAACCTAGCAGATCTAAAACCCTTAAACTACGAATAAATGCTAAAATTAGCAAAGTATCCAACCTATCAAATAAACGGTATTTTTCACATTTACATTTTTTATTTACTTTAAATAACAAATTTAGCTTAAGCAAAGTTACGTACTCATGCCAAAGTAATACATAACTCTGATCATTTGCTTCAAAGATGCCTCGTACACCCTAACAAACTATCCTACCTAACAATACTAGGGTTAATGGATCTTACTAACCCAGCTATGTTACCCTTCATATATACGGATCTCTTTCATACCGTTTCTTATAACTTTTCACATATACATTTTACATTTATGTTAAATAGCAAATTTAACTTAAGCAAATTATCGTACTCCTACCAACTTAGTACATAACTCTGATCATTCCCTTTCGAAGATATCTTGCATACTCCAAACAAACTATCCTACCTAGCAATACTATGGTTGACAAATGTGATACCCTAAGCCTAAGGTCTTCTCCTTCACTCATCCTACTAAAGATATTAAAATGAATTTTCACAAGTTCACTACTTAATAAAGTTGCTAAAGCAATTCATCTTTCCCCACGAGAAATTTCATGTGGGAACACCCCTTGAAAAGTGTAAAGTCCCATTTGGGGGGTCACCCCCCGAAGGGGTTTTAAGCGGAAATACCAGTCCGAAGGAGGGGTAAGGCCTCGGACCTTCGGGCTGACGGAGCTGTGCTGAGCAGTGCAGTGCGGGGCGTTAGAGTTAAGTTCAAATGTCTCACCGATCTCAAAATAAGGTTCCTCGACTTTAGAAACTGTTACTTTGACTTCTCACACGTCAAAATCCATCAATGTAATGGAAATTGCCAAGTCAGCAGCCGACATGTCTTGGATTTCACATTAACCTATAAAGGATCAAGCCATAAAAATCTTAACCTTCGCCTCACATCAAAAAGCTAAGCATTATATATGCACATAAGCCTGAAAAGCAACTTGGAAGGGGTGGTGGCACCCCCTTACGGGGGTGCAGCCAAACGTAACCTCGTGTATGACGAGGTGAAAGCACCAACAATAAAATTATCATATGAATGGAGGGACACATACTCTCTATAACACTCTTAATCCGCAGTTACGCATTCTATGCTTTTCTTCTTGAGCCGGCTCCGGCTCATTTGATCCTACACTTAACTTAGACTCAGTACTCTAATTCATTTAAACTCTTCTATCCACTCACCAATTTTCATCTATCTACTAGCACTTCCAAGTTTTGGGGTTCAGCCCCATCCCACGATGGGCGAAGCGGCGCGTAAACTCGGGACAAGGTAGGCGACACAACCAGCCGTTGGGGTAGCAAGTTTGAAGGGGATACGATAACCGTAACCTTACTAAAAAAGAGAAGCAAAAAGGGGCGGGGCTTAAAAGGGTTTCGAACCCTAAAAGGGGGTCGCAGTCTCAAAGTTTGGTATCATAGATCCCAAAATCCGACTCAACGGGAAAAAATATGCTATATGGTCAGACGAAAAGTCGATATCGCTATCCTATAACAAGCACCGCAGCACCAGAACAGCAGCCTCCAAATTTAATTTCTGATCTCATGTATACTACTCACCTCATCATTTTACGTTTCACTACTGAAATTCTCTTTAGCACACCCACACTCTTCTTTGCACTATTAACAAAAGCTTCCTTTATTTATATCCAGATTTACTCAGTTCTGTCTTGTTCACATTCATTTGATTTCTTTGCAAGTGCTCTCACATACTTTTCCTTATAAATCTGTTCATTTACTTCTCACTCCTAATTCTTCCCCTTCCCCTTTTCTTTCATCTCTATCCATACTTCTACTAACTTAATTTTATATAAAAACAATATAATGATCTGATATTCCTATCATTAACCCCCTCACTGATTTAACATCCATCACACACTTTAACATAATCTTCTTCACAAACAAAAAATCAATCATACTCTTCACTTCGACACCATCGCTACCTACACCAACTCTCATATACTTATGGATGGATAGTTTTGTGCTCGAAAAATGTATTACTTACACAGATTTTTTCTGCCCAGAGAATATATATATATATATAGTATAGTATAGCAGTATATATATATGATAGTATATATATATATATACATATACAGAGCAAAGAGTATGTTATATATATAGCAGTATATATATAAAGCAGTATATATAGCATATAAGATAAAACTATTAATGCTACAGTAAAACGGGAATACATTGCTGGAATCCTGGTCCAACGTATGCCCTGAAAAATTATATCTCAAAACTACAATAACAAAAGCGAAAAGGAATACATTTTTTGAATACTGCTAAACGTTCACATAAGAAAATGTAAAAAAAAAAAAAAAAAAGTTTATAATTATAATATGATTAGAAGGCCTATTTAGAGACCTTTCATTGGTTTCTCGTTAAAATAAAGACTCTATTAAATTTTGCTTTATACGGCACACCAGGGGCCTCGAGCCGACGGGGAATGAGCAGGGGGGGACGTTTTCCATTACCCTCGTAGGGAGGCGCAGAACTCCCGCGACACCAGTCACCAAAGAGCGGATTCCGAGACCCTCCCCGGAGGGGGGAATTAGTCCTACCCTGTAGTTCCCGGAAGGCCGAGAGACCCCGACTCCTGCCATCGGTGCGGTATACCCCTTGGGGTAGGTTAGTATAAAAAAAAAAACTAAATTTACAGGAAAGTTTAGTTATTATGGCGAGAACCCACCATGGGATATTCATATGCGAACTAACCATATAACAATGTCTGTTAACAACAATAATTTTTTTTTTTAATTTTTTACATTTTCTTATGTGAAATTTTACCAGGATTCTTAAAAATGTATTCCATTTCGCTGTAGTTATTGTGTTTTTGATATATATATATATATATATATATATATATATATATATATATATATATATATATATATATATATATATATATATATATATATATTATAAGTATATATATATATATTGGTTATTATTGCTATATTTTTTTCATTTTCAGGCATAACTTTGGAACAGGATTCCAGCAATGTATTCCGTTTTTACTGTAGCATTAATAGTTTTTAAGATACATATGACGGCTATAACAGACGCGACCTATATATATATATATATATATATATATATATATATATATTGTTATATGTATATATATTATTGTTACATTAATATATAAATATATATATATATATATATATATATATATATATATATATATATATATATATATATATATATATATATATATATACATATATATATATATATATGAGATATATATATATAGTTATACATATATTGTTATATGTTGCTATTTATATATATATATATATATATATGTTATATAGAGAATTATTGCTGCTATTATTACTATATATATATATATATAGTTATATATTTATACATATATATATATATATATATATATATATATATATATATATATATATATATATATATTTTATATATATTTTTTTATTTTTTTTTATATGTTTATATGTTAAATATATATATATATATATATATATATATATATATATATATTTGAAATATGCACCACCTGTTGATCTTATGAAGCTTATTCGATAAAGTTTTTGCCTTTTATTGGACATCATTTTTTGAAGTATTTTGTATTTTTTTTTATCTACCTTTTTAAAATACTTTTGAACTAAATATTTGCGAAACATTTACTCAAATCGTCCTTACTTTTAATATAAATGATTTTATTAATTATATTAAATTATTAATTATTAATTATATAATAATGTAAATGTAATAATTAAAAATAATGTATTCTTGTTATTAAATAAGGAAAAAATCAAACTTGAGATATATACTAAATTCTGATAAAAGCAATTCCAAATGTTAAAAAATTATTTTGAAAAGGTTAATTAATAAATATTTTTATTTTATTTTTTTATTTTATTTTTACTTTATTTATTTGTTTCCTTACTATTTTTCTTAAGAAATAGTAAAATATTTTTAAATAAAAAAAAAAAACAATCATAAGAAAGATATGTCACAGTGCTTCAAAATTTAATACTTGAGAGGTGTCAAATTTTAAAGACATCGAATAGGTGACTCAGTCACGTGTTCCTTCAAAGGAGGAGTTTTTTTTCTTTTTTTTTTTTTTTTTTTTTTTTTTTTGGGGAGAGGAAGGCGTTATATAATATCTTTTTTTTGTAATTTAGATAATAGGGTGTGTTGGTGTTTTAGAACTAAAACAATACCCTTTGCTATACTACCAATGAATTGCAGTGCGGGGTATGTGGCCCCCCGCTTGGGGACTCCACCCTTCCCTCCATTAGGCTCCCCCTACTTCCATCTCCTCCTCTAGGACTCAACGTGACTTCAAAAATGAGTCAATGTTATTGCAGCTGACTTCCAATCTAGTATTCATCCAATAATAATTTTTGTTATCAAAACTTTTAGAAAAAATTAAAAAGTTATAATAATTTACGATTTTCCACGAAAATATTAATTTGTGCAACATTCTTGGTCTCTAGTCTACTTTACACTTTGTTGAACACCACCTTTCTTCATCTAAACTTCACCTCTTGTTCTTGACGATCCCTCGTTTGTTTGGTCTCTCCGACAACAAACATTTCTCTATTTCCTTTTGCTGTCTCTATCCTCAAATATCAGCCAAAGGCGGCGGCTGTACACATGTGCGAAATGGCGTTGTTAACGCTCGTGCTTTTATTTTTTACTTTTTACTTGTGACTCAAGCTTTCTTGCCAGCCTACCACTAAATTTATTTCTTATATTTATTTATCTCCTAATTTTACTGACTCTTCTAAAGAAGATTCTGTTGTCTCTCCATTTCTCTGTAATTTTACTGTTCACCACCACCAATGGCTTTCTTCTAGTTTTCAAAACAAGGCCGGTGAACTTGACTCAGAATGACCTTGAGCAGATGATGCAGCTCCCTACCCGAATCCTTGATCTTTAAGAAGATGAACCAAATATTCTTCACCTTTTCTTAATTTCTAATCCTTCTCCTTATACTGTTAAACTCTTTCATCCTCTAGGTTTCTCCAATCGTCTTTTTATCTCTGTATCATCTACTATCTCTTCAAGTGTTTTGCAAGAAAGACCAACTTTTACAGCGAGGAAACGTTTTTGGAGGTACTTTGGTGCTGCAAAACTGATCAGACTTGCGGTCGTACTTCTTTGCTTTCCATTTGAATGATTACTGCTTCGGCCGGAGGGCTCCCTCGGAGTGCGCAGGAAGCATTTTCGAAGTTATTCTTTCTGGAATAGAAACGAAAGTTCCATGCTTTTTCCGTTCAACTAAAGTTAACAAACCTTGGTTTAATTCTGCTTATTCTCGTGCTAATAGCCACAGGGATGCAGCCTTCAATGATTATTCTCGTCTTCAAACTGCAGAAACACATGCAACTTATATTTCATTCCAAAATCGTTCAAAATCTATTCTTCAAGATACAAAAAAAAAAAAAATAAATAAATAAATAAATAAATAAATAAATAAATAAAAAAAATCTGTAGAAAATGCAATAATCTTTCTGGTTCCTTTTCCTCGTCTAATCTGGCATTTTGACCCAAAAAAAATGTCAACTTTATTTTTGCTTTTCCCTCTTTTCTTCTAGCGTCTTTCAAAGGCATAACCGCAGCTTTACCTTCTGCTAAAACTGAACTCTTCCTTCAAATCTTTCTAATTCCACCTTACAAGATTCCATTACTATTCCTCCTTCTCCGCTCATCTCCAACTCGTTTATGGACTAACATTGCAATTTCATTCAAAGATGGTCTCTCTCTCTCTCTCTCTCTCTCTCTCTCTCTCTCTCTCTCTCTCTCTCTCTCTCTCTCTCTCTCTCTCTTCTTCTCTTTCTCTCTCTCTCTCTCTCTTTTTCTCTGAGCTTAACACTAAAAGGCGTAAGGTCTTGATGACATTCCTCTTGTGATTCCCAAAAAAGTGCTTCTGATCTTGCATCCTGCCTTGGTAAACCATTTCGTCTGTCTTTCCACTTCGACCTTTCCTTCTTCTTGGAAAAGAAGTGGGACCACTCCCCACCTTTTAACTATCTTCCTATTACTTTAGCCTCCGTTTTCTCAAAGGTTTTCGGATCTATTCTTAGGAAGAAGATTTTGAAACATCTCAATTCTTCTAATCTTATCTCAGATCGTCAATATGGCTTTGGTAAGAAACGCTCTACTGGTTATTTTCTTTCTCTTCTCCCTAACTCTCGGTCCTCTGTTCTTTTCTTCATTTTGGTGAACCTCTTATTGTTGTACTGGACATATCGAAATCTTTTTATTACTAAACTTCCCTCTTTCGATATCTATTCTTATATATATGGTCTTCGCTCCGATTTATTTTCAGGTTATTCTATAATAGCTATAATAGATGGCCACGTTCATCCTTTAAAACTATTAATAGTGATAAACCTCAGTTTCTGACCTATCCCCAGCTCTCTTTATGCTTTTCATTTATGATCTCTCTGATATTTCATCACCTTTACAGTCCTATGCCGATAACCCCATTCTTCAATATTTCTTTCATTTTGAAAGAGGCTCAACCCAACCCAATATTAACTCATGATAGGAGGGTTGTCTTGGGGAAACGAACCTCTGATCTTTTACGGCATGTTAAGAGGGTGGGCTTGATGCAATTAATCTCTGATCTTTCTGAAATTTCTAATTGGGGCAGAGAAAATATGGTTGTTTTTAATGACTCAAAAACTCAGTTTCTTCATCTTTCTAAATTGACACAAACTTCCACACAGCTTTAACATAATTTTCGAAAGAATCTACTTAAGCATTCGTCTTGCCCTACTATATTTTATGTTCATTTTTCTCGTGATCTTCTTGGAAAGATCACATCATTTCCCTTTCTTAACAAGCTTCTAAGAGGTTTGGTGTTCTGAAGCACCTTCGAAACTTCTTTACCAAATCCCAGTTCTTTTCTCTTTTTAAGGGTGTGTTGTTCGTCCCAGTATAGAGTATGCCTCACACATCTTGGGTGGCTCCACTCATGCAGCTCTCATTAAGAAGGAGGTGTTTAGGTTTTTTTTTTACAGAGCCCTTTTCAAGGAGAGAGAGAGAGAGAGAGAGAGAGAGAGAGAGAGAGAGAGAGAGAGAGAGAGAGAGAGAGAGAGAGAGAGAGAGAGAGAGAGAGATAAGAACCTACCTAACCTAAGCCTAACGCTTATCTCTCAGGTGAGCGTAGACGGAGGTTTTGAAGAGAGGAAGATTAAATACAGTGGGAAAAACATATAATGATAAAGAGCTCCAAAGAGAAGAGAGGTTGCTGGAAAGAATGGAAAACTACAAAGATTAAGCCTGAGGTTCTCAATATTTACATATAATTCACGTGCTACGAAGTTAAATGTGACGTCAACTCTCTCGAGCACCTACAGTTGTAGCACCTGCAGAAAAGAAATAGTGCGCCACGGTCACGTTGCAGAGAGATAGGATTAAGGGAGTTTGAAAGAAAGGGATAATTTATTAGTCTTTTAGTCTTAGACTCAACCCTATCCAAAAAGAGGGTATGGTCGGAACCTTCCCAAATGTGAGAACAGTACTCCATACAAGGTCGAATAAACGCCCTTATATAACTAGATCAACTCTTCTGGAGAATAAAATTCTCGCAACTTGAACAGAACTTTCGGCTTCTTAGATGCCACACTAGCAACCGTTGTGATTTGAGTTTTCCAAGACAATTTGTTGTCTATGATTAGACCAAGAATGTTTATGTTATAAACAGGTGAGAGGCTAGAGCCATCGAAAGAGAGAAAAGTTAATAGGTGTTTTTTTTCAGAGGGAAATGTGAAGAAGTTGAGTTTTTAAAGACTTAAATTTCATATGTTTGATGCGGCCCCACTGGAAAATCATATCTAGATCAACAAGAATAGAATCGGAAAGATGAAGTCGAGAAACAAGTGTAGATGCAAAAGAGAAATCAGATTTGAAATAAGTACAAGAATGGAGAGTTGAGTCGTCGTCATTAAAGTGAACAGAGTTAGAAGTGCAGCTCACAAAATCGTAGATGAAAACTAAGATTGAAGTAAGAGAAAGAACAGAACCTTGAGAAACACCACAATTGACAGAAAATGAGGAAGAGGACTCTCCATCAACAACTGCCAATATGGAACGATCTGAAAGAAAGCTAGACATGAGTAAGTAGAGAGGAGGAGGAAAGCAAAACCAATGGAGCTTGGAGAGTAGTGACGCGTGACATGTCACTGATCAAAGACTTTCAACACATCAAGCGCCATCACACAAGTCTCCTCATAATCATTAAGGGCAGAAGAACATAAATCAGTGAGATATTAAAGAATGTCACCAGCTGACCTGGAGCGTCGAAACCCACACTGGTGATCAGAAAAAAGAAAATGGGATTCTAGATGATCCATTAAATGATATTAAAAGGGAATTTCAAAGCTTTTAGACAGAATACAAGTGAGAGCTATAGGACGATGGTTAGGAGATTCAGAGATGCTAATCTTTGAACAATAAACAGACAAATCTTATTTTACACCCACTTTTATTTGTAATTTTAAAATATTTCCCGTCAATTAATAGATGAATAAAATTCACACCACTGTTTGCCATGGTGGCGAAGTTAAAAAAAAAGAGCAGCTCAACAATCACTCACGACAATATCAATAACGTAACTAATTCTGCAATTCATGAAGCAAAAATTGTCAACAATCGCTGAAGATTCCCATTCACATTTTCTGGAACAATAATTGCGAGTATTTCTCAATTTTCTTCTAGTTTTTGAAAACATAATGGTATGTAGGGTAATAAAGGCAACATCCAAATATCCAAACATTCTCCAGACACCTGGTCTACACCTGTCATAATTATGCGATGACTCACTCGTCAGTGAAGATAATGGGCTAGGTTAAAGGTCAGGGAAAACAGGGATTAAAGAAGTTCAATATGAATGGGATGGTTTAAAGATTTAAAAGATAAGGAGGAGCTGTAATCATTGATGGGATGAGGCAGGCTCTTCTTCTTCAGAGTAAATCTTTTCTCCGCATAAAGAATCCATGGTTGATCGTGCTTGTTTCCTGCCATTCATGCTAAGACAGTGCGTATCGGGAGTAAGAAAAATTCTCGTTCTCTATCACTCTCGCTATTTTCATTCAGCTAGAAATCGTTGCAGGGATATACTTCGACGAGCAAGCGGACTTTCATCAACGAAAGTGTGCTAACCTCCTTGGTTCTCCTGCTGCACAAATCTTTCTGGCTCTTGCAATAAATTCTAGCAACTTCTTGTATATTGCTTTACTCTTCTCTTCGATCTGATATTCTGTTTGTAATGTCTAACTGAAAAGGACCAGATCTCTCTTCGGCTTCTATTTTCCTCTAACTCAACCCTGGACGATTCTGGCATTCCTCTTCCTACTATTCCTCCTCTCAGGTGTCCTATGCTTTGCCTGTGATTACATTAGTGGGTGAAAACCATTTTTTTTGATGAATGAGCCGCGAGGCGGGTGATGGGCCCCTGAAATTGTGAACGTTAGGAAGGCGGTGGCCAGGATGGCGTTCTCCGAGTTTTGAGGAGTGTGCTTCCGTGCTTACCCCGCCCTTCGTCACTATATTCTAATGTCTCAATACTAGACTTTCCCTCAGTGTTGGAGCCAACCTATTTCGATAAAGGAAGCCGCTCTAATCTTAAAACTATGCCTATAGCGTCTCATTGTATTCTATTTATAGAATTTTAGGAAACCTTCTCAAAGCTCTCACTTCTTAGCCATGACTGGAACCTCATTCTGATCGCCAGTAAGGCTTTCGGAGCTCGAGGTCTACTGGCGTAAACTTTTCTATCTAACTGATTTATGGTTTTCCGCCTTAAGGAACTACGGGGAGACTTGCGTGTGGGGCCTTTGACAATACCAAAGCATCTTGCGAGTTATGTGCACGTGTCAATGTCTCCAAGCTCTTTCGTCCTCTCTTTGCTTAACTTATGTTTCTTTCATTTCAATGCTCATTAACGGGATGTTTTTGTGGGGCGACTTTCTTCTCTTTTTCTGTCAATGGTGGTGTTCCTCAGGGTTCTTACTTGTTTAATCTCCTACTTTATTCTTCTTTTCATTTGATCTTCTCACTGCACTTCTAAGTATATTACTATATGCCGATGATCGAACCTTCTATTCTTCAACTCATATCAATTCTGGCTCCCTCTTTACTCTAGTAATTGAGCCTCTCGTCTAATCTTTTCCGATTCTATATGCTGCTGATCTGGATGAATTTCCGGATGGGGTAGTCTAACTTTGTGAAATTAATTTATTAAAGCACAATTTTCTACAAATCTCTTTTCAAACCCTTCTAACTTCCTATGCTCTTCGACGGTTCTCTCTTTCTCCTGTTGCCATATAAACCATCATTAGGCTTAAAATAAACTAAATGTTTGAAACCTCTCGTCACAAGTTGCTAGGGCCAGGGCGGACTCAAAGAACTGGAGAGTTTGTTTAGAGTGCGAGGACTTTTTTTCCGTTTCTCAGTTTGCTCCAGGGGGTCCAATCGCCATGTAATGGAGTACTGCTCTATACTGGGGGGGGGTGTTATGGTTTCACCCGGCTTTTTTGACAGGGTCGAGTCAAAGCCAAAAGACTTATAACTGTTCTGTATTTCGTTCACTTGACCCTCTACTATTGTGGCGTGGTGTTGATGGCTTTAATTCTATCACTATAGGTTACGTCGGCAGCGGCAGGTGTCGAGGGAACTTATCACTCGCGTACCACAGCATTTTACCATCCCCTCGTGGCACAAGTGGTGCTGTATCTGCGCACGAGTTTTATGATGTTGACATTGGTAATCAGGCTAGTTGTTTTGTGCAGTTTTCTTTCCACCACTTGTTCTGTGAATTACTCGTCATACTTCTGTTTATCTGCTGATTTAATCTCCTCACTTTAAAGCTGCGTCTGTGTTCATGATGGTAATTTGCGTTGAGGTGAACTTTCTGAGCGTTAACTATACCGCTCCACTTGAATAGAGGCTATGGCCGTGAATGGTGGTGCAACTGTAAAAAAAATCTTGGGTATGACAGATATGCAGAAATGGAACTAAATCTCCTATCACCATCCAAAACATATTTAGATTATCCCAAAAAATGCGCCTCGTCTTACATCATGTCTACCCTCAGATGGAGCCATATGTCGCAACCACTACAAATTTTGCCTTTTAAACTTAAATTTAGCCTTTAGAATTCTAGTACTGCCACGAAAAATCTACCATAGCTCTCTATAACAGTTACTCATCAGAATTTGCAAATCTTTATCCCCCTTTCATTCCTTTCCACACCAACACAAACAATTTCACACACAGCCACTCATTTTCACGTTCATTTCACTTTGTTACTCACAGCGTCAGAATCAAATTGTGGCGCCTTATATAAATATCATCCAACTTTCTCTAACATTTATTCCTCTTGCCATTTCATATGCCCATACGATTCATGTACATTTTCGCCAAAGATAGAAGGCAGTTTAGCGGCACGGCGGTCACGACCTTCTCGAGGCATGCATTAGCCTTCCTGCAAAAGATGAAGTAGTGTGGCAGCCGCCTAACTACCACCGTCTTAGTCGCTTCTACGACACGCAAGGACATACGATGTGGGCAATTTTTTCTCCACAACTAGGGATATAAGAGAATAAGGAATGTTTAGGGATAAGGATATGGTGTAGGTAAGAGAGGGGTGATGAGAGATATTAATAGTATGGATAGCTAATGAGATGGTGAGATAAAAGGGTGGTGTTTCTAAGATTAGTTGTCTGGAGACATGAGGGTTTTGATAGTCGAACGCAGGAACAAAAAGGCAACCATATTGGCATTGGGAATGTCATACATACAATAAGCAGAATGGGGTATAATATAATGGTATCATTTCATAAAATAGATGAATATAAGTATAAGAGTATTATAGATATAGTATATCATATATATTATATTATCATATATAATAATATAGTATTATTAGTAATATTATATTATATATAATATATATATATATTATAATATATATATATATTGAATAATATAGTTATACATATATATATAGTATATATTAATATATAATAAAATATATATATATATATATATGATATTGTATATATAATATATAATATATGTCTTAATTGCGTATATTATTACTATTATACATATATTAATATATATTATAATTTATATGTTATTATATCTATATACTATATATATAGTATAATATATATAACTATATATATACTATATATATATATATTATTATATTATTATTATATATATATATGAATATCAATACCACCACCAATGTTGAAATAAAATAATTTAAATTCTAGTATTTACGATAGTTATAGATATATTATTTTAAATATAATTTTAATATATATATAATATCTCTTATGGAATTATTATTATTATTTTTAGTATTATCCAAAATTCTTAAATTTTGTTCAAATTAATCGGCGCAAATAATGGCAAAAATTGCGATCGATGATGACGATGACGATTGAAGAAAAATATGCCGATTTTGCCGATGACGAATGACGATGACGATTGATCGTCCCATCAAAGAAAATATAATTATATATATACTATATATATATATATATTTAATAATATATATATTATTATATATTTTTTTATATATATATATATTATAGGCTATATATATATATATTTATATATATATATAATTATATTATATTTTATTAGAGTTATATATATATATATATATATATTATATTTAGAGATATATATATTATAATATTTATAATAATTAAAGATTAATAAAAATCGATTTGATAACTTATCACGTGACCCTAAATTTCGAGTAAAATATTTGGGAATATAAAAATCGCCGAACATTTTGCGTGCATGTCATTATTGTTAAAACTAGTGTAGTAATTTATTGTAGTTGTAGTTATTCCATGAGGTAGAGAAGTTGTACTCATAACACACAGACGGAGGTACGCGTCTGTAGTATTAAAAGTCCATGTAAAAACTTGCTTCTTACGTTTATTATTTTCTTCTTTGCTCTCTAATTCTGTTGAGGTAAAATACAATATAGAACAAGAGTAAAGCATTTTTAAGGAAACTGTTTTTTTCTCTGGAATATATTTTTATATTCCTAGAGTCTACTTTATTCCTACAAATAATAATAGTTATTATTATTATTAATATTATTATCAGATAATAAATAATAAAAATAATAATAATAAATAATATAATATAGTGAATATAATAATAATAATAATGATATAATATGAATAATAATAATAATAATAAGAAGATATATCAAATAATAAAAATATATAATCAGATGGATTTAATAATAATATATTCAATAATAAATATAAAATAATATAATAATTAATATAATAATAATAATTAATATATAATAATAATAAATAATGACTGATAATTAAATAATACATTATGAATGTAATAATAATGAATAATAATAATAATAGTTATAAATAATATTAATTAATTATTATTATTGTATGAGGGATGGTGTTAATTAATTATTATTATTTTATTATTGTTATTAGTAATTATTATTATTATTAATTATTATTATTAATTACTATATGCGATTATAATATTATGACGTATTATTATTGATTGATGATATTTATTAAGTTATTATAGTATATTAATTATTATTATGTACTTATGTATATTTTTATTAATTGTTATTATAGAGGGAGATGTATTAATTGATGTATTATTTTTATAATATATATAAATTTTATTATTTAATATCTTATTAATTATACGAACACTCTGTATATTAATTTACTAATATATTATTATTATTGAATGTTAATTATCATTATTATATTTTATTAATTATATTATTATTATGATTGGGACTGAGCACAGCATGAGAGAGAGGATTAACTTTGAACTGAGGAGGTACAGGCAAGCTGGAGCTAAGGTGGAGCCGATTGAGTTGCTAAGTAGAATCGCGGAACGTGAGGCAGGTGAGAGTGAAGGAAGGATTCATTGGAGAGATAGGATCCGGAGTTGATGAGGGGATCAGGAAGAGATGTTGGTTGAAGGTGAGACAGAGGTGGAGAGATAGATTAATTATTATATTAATTCAGGTATTTTAATTCATGGTATTATGTTATTATTATGGCATATTATTCTTAATATGTTTTGGATGGTATATATATGTTAAATTATTACAGAGTTATAGACTTATGCGATAATTAATTGATAGAATACTATGTGTATTATTATGTATATATTATTATTCATTATTATTATTATTGTATTATTAGTTATTATTATTATTATTATTGTAATTAAGTTATTATTATATGATTATTATTTCTTATTATCGTAATACTAACGAATATTAAATATTATAATATTGTTATTATTATTAATTATTTTTTTATTATTATTAATTATGTAGGTATATTATATATAATTATATTGATTTTATTATTAATTAATTTATTATTATTCATTATTATTAATTGATTTATTAATTATTTATTGATATATTTATTTATCCATATTATTCACTCATTGCTATTAAAAATTATATTAATGTAATATATTGAATTAATTATTCTTATTAATGTTGACATTGGATTATTATTTATTAATATAGAATAGGATTATTATTTATTAATTATATTATTATATAATATTATTATGATTATAATTATTTTATTATTATTATTTATTATTATTAATATTGTATTATTATTATTATTTTTATTATTATTATATTATTATTATTTTCTTAATTATTGTTATTATTATTATTATTATTATTATTATTATTAATTAGTTATTATTATTATTATTATTATTATTATTATTATATTATTATTATTTATTAGTATTTTTATTATTATTATTATTATTATTCCAATTATATTATTTTTATTGAGTATAATCATATAGTTATATACTAGATGTTGATCTGTTTTTAAATAAATCTTCTGTTTCATGATATAAATCGGTAGTAATAAAAAAGATATGATAGATATGCTATAATTGTGTATTTTGAACGGACATGCTGGTTAATAGATATAATTTAAGGAGAAGAGATTATAATGTATTTATCGAGAAATGCGTTATCTCAGAAAGTCATTTAAGGTATGAGTAATGAAGGATTTAACATTGATATTTAAAGTTTTGTAGTTTTAAGACGCAGATGATTATAAGTGAGATGGAATGCGAGCGGAAGGAAGGATACAAAGCAACAAGAAGGTTAGTAGAGATGGAGATAGATACATAAGATAGAATAGCGTGTGGTGCCAGTGGCGTGTTATACAATTTTAGATGTCGGGTAACAGAGAGGTTAGACATAGTAGGTTTGGATTGATGGGGTACCGTGTGAGCGCGAGAAGAGGTAGCTTTAATCGGAGAAGGGATGGTGCGCTTATGTGAGCAATAGTACATTAGAAAATGTTGTAAACAGTTGCGGAGGAGTTACAGAGAAATAATCAGACGATGCTATTTTATAGTGTAGAGAGCGAGATGAGATCAACGTACACGACGGAGTTGTGATGGTGGGCGTTAGGATAGGGTTGTTATTGAAGTAGGATTGTTAGAAGAGATAACGTCATTATTACATGTCAGCCATTACAAGATTGCGAGCTTTTCATTAGGAGGATGACTGACGCTCTGCTATGCAATGTGCGACGAGACTGCGTAGGCAGTTGCTGGTCACGTAGGCAATTGCACGTTATTATACGGATCGGTGATAAGAGATCGCTATACTACATTTTACATTAGTGCAACGACAATTTAATTAAGATACTTGTTAAAGCATGACACAATAACGAGGCATTGTTTCTCCGTGAACTCATCCTGAGAGAGTCGAGGAAGAATTGAAAACCGCTTTCATAGTGATCTAGAGAGAAAGTAGATAGATCAACGGTTATGTTTGCGGCTGGTGTATGCTCATATATGACTCCATTCGGTGATGTAGAAATTGTTGTAGGAGAAGATGAGAAGCTAACGCGCGCTGATTGTAGTATGAGTTCTAGATTTATATGTGTTTATGATATGTGGTTATACGAGTATAAGATTCTGCAGTGATGTAAGAGATTTTCTTAAGAAATCGTACTTACGCCACGTCCTGAAGGGTGTGCATAATAGTTTCAAGTGATGTCAAATCGCTTAGATATAGTGTGTGGAGTCGATGTAAATGCGTGGAATTTGAGAATATGTTGAGCACTATAGGATAGATAAATGGTATAAGGAGTGATTATGCGATGTAGAATGAACATGTTACATCGGAGTAATGCAGGATAACATGAGGAGGTTATAGAGCGAATGATGCTCGTTTGTTATAACCTTACGTCCTATGAGAAATGGGAAGTGATATGACTGCTAAAATACTATTCTGCGCTGTATAGTGGTTGCACTTGAGGTGAAGTGATAGAGAGAGCATCGCGTGGTTAGTTGCCACCAGAATGCGAGGAGATGGACGCGACAAACGATATCTAGGCAGATTTCAATAAGCTGGGTCAGCAAACCTTTATATTTAAGAAGAAGAGTTGTGGCAGGTTGTGATCCAAAACTAATACTCGTAGTGTTACGTCGAGTAAAACCTTTTTAGTCGGAATAGTAATAATATAGATGTGCATTATATCATAACATTTCAAGGGGTTACGCCTAGACATAAAACGCAAGGATCAGAAATGATATATCTCATGTGAGCTGCGGAGTTGGTTTGGCAAGAATAGTCTGAATTATTTAGATAACTACAAGGTGCAGCGGGCATCCAAGTGAGGTGCGTCCTACCAGATATCAACTAAGAAAAATATTGAAGAATTAACAGCGAGGGACCATGAACGAAGCTATAGAGTTTTAACGCTACAGAATCTTAAAACGCGATAGTCATAAAAGAGGAAGATATGATAGTATTTACCTCGGAGTTCCAGATTCAAAAGTAGCGGCTGCAACGATCTTTGTGGGTTACAATTTTATCTCTCTGCTGAAGTGGAGACCGGAGACAAGAATGATTCGATTAAGGCGAGTTAGTTCGAAGACACCAATGTCGGTCTTCGCAACTTATCTAATCCAAATGATTCTGTGTGTCCACGGAGTACAATATATCGGTTTTCGGTTAATAATGATGTAATTGAATGTTATTTAGTATATTATATATTATTACATATTAAGTATTATTATATATATTGATATTATCGATTATTTATTATTATTATTTCTTATTATTTATTATGTATAATTTTTAATAAGACGTAACTTTTAATTATTATTTCTATTTCATAGACGTTTGAATTATTTTATTAATAATTATTTTAGTTATTATGTCATCTATTACATTATTATTTATTATTAAGTGATTAACTATATATGCATTGATACGCATTATAATTAATTATATATATTTTATTATTGTAATGATATTATTTGAATTGAGACATTATTATTATTAGCCCAGAAGAAAGGCTAAGCAGACTTTTGATATGTTCTTGCGTTGCTTAAAGCAGCAGTGGCATGAATCGGTTTTTGGAACGGATGGCCTCAGATAACTTGAATGTAAACCAATTTTTTTATTCTTTTATTTTATTTTTCTTATAGTTTTTTTTATATTATGTCGCTAGTAAATATATGCATAATATTAGTCTTTTTTACGTTTATCTCGTTGGACTACGTAGGAGAGACTGCTTTTATATAAATTTTTGGGTTCATTAAGGGCCTATACTTATATTCTATGTTATAGAGGTGTATTGTTCATATTTTGTTGTGAGAGAGTAATAAGTACATACGTGTTCTATGATATGCGAATTAAATTTTTAATCTCCTTTAGTTAAAAGAATTCATTTCGTTAAAAGAGATTTGATAAATAATAGGTAAAGGGTATTTAGTAAGAAGTCGTGCAAATGAGTTAATTTACACGATAGAATGTCATTTTAAGTTAATAGACTATGCAAATAGGTGCAATACCGTATAACTGATAATAAGTAACGCGATAATTAATAACTGTTATAGTGATTTGAGATAAAATTAATTTTGTGATACTGAAATTGAGAGGCTGGCGCTGGTTAGGTCAAAAAGGATTTTAAAAGCTTGTGAAGAATGCAGGGTAGACACAAGAAAGAACTCTATTGGTAACTTTCTTTTCTTGGGTAAAAAATTTCCTTTAAATCAATATTGTCGATTTTGTTAAACGTTCTTGATTGCACTTCCAACAGCTATATACAGATGAAAGATCATTCAATTAGAAAGAAAGACATTGAGAGTCCTACTTTTAATTATAAGCTGACAGTTTTTTTTATTTCGAAGGCTTTCAAATTTTTTGGTTTCAAATTACTACGGAATTCAGTAAAGATTGAAACTTGCCATTCTGAGAGAAGTAACTGGGACTATCTATCTTATCTATTTTGCGCGGATTTAAATGCCTCTAGTGAGGAGGTAATAATGTGAAGTGTGTGAAATAATATAGATTCCATAATATCGTGAACATAAGCAAAGATTGTCTGGACTTGGGATGCATTAGTTTGCTTCTATAGCAGAAGTAATCTCTAAGTGCCCGAAAGGTAGTTCGAGCTGAGATGACCACAACATAAAATTAGCAATAAGAAGAGAGAACTTTATAGCCTCAAATGATATTTTCGAATAAACACGAATGAACTGACTGAAATTAGTATTAGGTGTCAGTTTAGCATTTTCGCATTTAGGAATTCATAAAAATTTAAGGAAAAGCACATGATATTGTTGGGATGTTTAGCTAATGAGCTTTAAACACTTTGTCTCTCTTTGTTGCCCATTAATTCCTATACGTTATAATTAGCAGAAACGTTAAACATAATGTACCGATGAATGTTTGCTTGACATAATAGGATAAGACGCACTGCAAAAGCATGTAGCGCATTTAATATGAAACCGCCCATTTAGTGTTTATATTAGAAAAAGAGGACGTACACAAGAGCTATTGGCTTGTCTATTCTTCCATTTTTTCTGTTTGAGATACACACCAAGACGGAACAAAATCCGTTTCTTTGGCGTGGCGTTAGTGCTTATTGTATTAATATTTCATAGTTTAGGCATAGAGATAGGTAAGGGGGTAAGACGATAAGACGATATGATGCTTCTCAGAGTAACATAGTATTATCTGATTAATATGATAGATAGGTAAAATTAGAGAAGGTAGAGAGGTACCAGATATATATAGAGTATATTTTAGGATATAAGTATCGGCTGATGTATTATTTAAGATGTTCGTTAGCTTGAGAGAGGTGAGATACTTACGATGTAATTGTAGTTATGTATATCTTTATAGTAGTTCGGAAAAAAAATGATAAAGAATTGGTGTTGTTAAAGGTAATTGCAGAACTATCATAATAAGTCATAGTTATGTTTTTTATAAACTGTTATTTAAAATAGTTATTGATTTCATAATTATTATGTCTTCTAAATGAGAGAGACCTCTATGTTCAGAGTACACTGAATAGTTAGATAGAATCTATTGGCTGAAGCAAAGGTATGTTTTAATTCTGTTATCATATTCATAATATCTTTTGTTTTAAATATATCTGGAAGCGCTATTTTGATATAGTATCTGCGGAATGGAGAGAGAGTTTGTGAGGAGTCGAATTTAGAAGCATACTAAGGAAGGAGTAGAGTGCACCTAAAATTCTGAATGTAGAGTTAAGTCGTAGGGTCTTTATCATCTTCTCCGGCTTATAGACTTGAGAATGATAGGTGGATATTATGAATGTCGAGAGGAGGAGAGTAAAGATTGAGTATTGCAAGGCTATCTATTTCCAATTTCTTCATCAATGAAATTAACCCTTTCTGTCCTGAATTATGAGTTGAAGAAATAATAGTTTATAGAGATTTTGTATTTTTATTGTTATTAATCAATGAAGAAAGATAGAAGACGTATAAGTTAAGAAAGCACGACGAAGGTCGAGGGGAATAACAATAGATACATTAAAGAAATATGGCCTAATAGGCGAGAAGGGGTAATGTTCTTTTTTTGTTGTTCACCAAATGTTAATAAATTAAGGTTGCCAAAGAAATTAAGAATGAGGTCGGAGCGGAGTGGAAGATGGCACTAGCCGGATTTGTGAAACAGTATATAGCAATTTTAAGAAGTCATATTGCACAATGTAAGTAATTGATTTGCATATAAATAATATAGATTAATATTGGATATACGAAGTAGACGCGAGTATAGAAAACAGGTATAAATGGTATGAAGATAATAGTGGTAGGCGTTAGTGAACAAGACATATCATAGATTGAGACTGATTTTGGATGTTAAATAGTAAAAGAATACAAATCAATATATCATTAGAATCATGATCGCTAGTCTAAGACTTGTGAGTATGGACCATGCTAAAATGAAAAGGTTAGAGAGTAGCGAAAGGTATCGTAGAAAGAGTAAATAACAAAAAAATTTATAAAACCTCCTTCAATATATAGCAAGTAATTATACTGACTCTCTAAAGTAGGTGTATGAGGTGTTAAGTTATAATATTCGAATATAGTGTAAGCTAGTTATACGCGGTATATATAGTAACAGGATGTTTATTGGTTATAATAAACTGGAGTCGCATATATTATTAGCAGCTATTAATGAGAAAGCTATATATAATATATACTATTATATATGAATATTATCAAAGAGGGTAAAGATGAACTATTACGGAGTGTGTAGTAATTATGGAGGAATGAAGCGAGGTAGGGTGAGGGAAAGAGCTAGAGATCAATGCTTGTAGGTAGTTGAACGAAAACATATTGTTGTTTTCCGGTGGGACAGGACCAGCATGAAATTAAGGAACTATTAGCTATTGTCTCGCATCATGGGCTAATGTGTTCACTTTAGAAGTTTAATGAGAAATTTTGCTTGTTTCCGTGTCTTGGTAAACATTGCGCAGTGAGGCACGTTGTCATACTGAGACTCTGCAGAGCATACAGGATTCGCTGGTTTGTATATGGTTTTACTCTTTATTCCTCTGGATCTGCCCTAGCTCCTACACTGGCTCCAGCTCTGGCTCAAGACTCTAGGTAGTCGCTCGGTTCTTCCTCTTGGTGTACACTAACCTTAGATCATTCAGCCAGTAAACCTTCTGCATCTGTCTTGAATCGACATGGCATAAAGTTTTCCTGCTCTCTTTGCTCTCATGCACCTTCCGGTACAACAGACAGGCATTGACAATGGAAAGGTCTAGCAAATAATTGAATTGATCCCGGATAATAACTCGATGAGACATATTGGCAGATCTAACTCCACCACATGTACTTTTATATTCTGTACAGCAATGGTCTTTCGATCACCATATATTTGTGTTCCTTTGAATCCCACCAGCGACACTTATCGCTGGCGGTTCAACATCGGGGACCGGATGGAGAAGGGGGTTCTCATGGTTTGGTCTTGTGTTTCTCTTTTTTCTTTTCTTGGAACTCTGAACGTAGCTCACTACCGATGGTAGTCTGGCTCCCTGGTAGTGTCGGGTCCCTTTATCTCTTGGGTACCACTACTTAAGTTCAGTAAACTTGCTGCCCACCACTCGATCTTCGAAATCGACAAATGGCATTAAAGTTTTTTCCTGCTCTCTTGCTCCCATGCCCCATCGGACACGACAGCCAGTCATGACAATGGAATAGGTTAGCAAATTATTGATTTGATCCGGTATAAATCGATGGGCATATCTGGCAGATCAACCCACCATGTACTTTATTTATTCTGTAAGCAATGGTCTTTAGATCAACCATATATTTGTGTGTCTTTGAATCCCAGCGCATTTATCGTGCGGTTCAAACCAATCAGGGACAGGATGAGAAGGGGGTTCTCATGGTTTGGTCCTTTGTGTTTCTCTTTTTCTTTCTCCCTCTCTTACTAGCTCCTACCCTGGCTCAAGCTCTGGCCTCCACTGGTAGTGCATCGGTTTCTCTTGGGTACATAACCTTAGAGTTCAGCAAACCTTCTGCCACATCGATCTTGAAATCGACAAAATGGGCATCAAGTTTTTCCTGCTTCTTTTGCTTCCCATTGCACCCTCCGGTACAAGCAGCGCAGGCATTGACAATGAAGGAGTCTGCAAAATAGTTGAATTGTCTGGTATAGAGCTCGATAACATATCTGGCAGATCAACTCCGCACATGTACTTATTATATTCCTGTACAGAATGGTCTTTCGATCTTCATATATTTGTGTTCCTTTGGATTCTTTCCTATTCCCTACTCTTTTTATTCGTTCAACACAAGCAGGGACAGGATGAGAAGAGGGTCCGTCATTCTCAGTGTCTTGCCCATCAAAGACTTCTAAAGATATTGCATTTGCTGCCTCATCATCAGACATGGCCGATGCAGCTGGCATCCGTAGTAGTCTCGTCGTCATCAAGCATGAAGATATCTTTGTTCATAACACAGTGCAAAATGGAGATACGGATTGGCATCACTGTAATAACTTAGCTTCCTCGCTAAATAGGTTTTTCACCGTGGTAAAGTCCGGATTTTGAAGCGGAGGGCTGCTGGCCTGTTGAAGCTGCGAAGGTGGAAGGGGGAGGTCGAAATCACATTTAAATCTGACATCTGAAAAAAGTTCATATATATATTATATATATATATATTTATATATATATATATAATATATATTGTATATAATATTTATATATATTATACTATTTATATATATATAATATTATATGTATATATAGTATATATAATATATATAAATATATATTATATAATATATTATTATATAATATATATATATCTATATTATTATATATATATATATTTATAATATATATATAATATACTTATTTATATATATTATTTATCTATATAATATATTATATATTATAGTATATATTATATATAATATATAATATTTATATTATATATTATAATAATATATATAATATAATTTAATATATATATATATAATAATATATTATGTATTATATATAATTATATATATAATATAGTATATATATATATATTTATATATATTAACATTTATATATTTTAAATATATTGTATATTATTATATATATAATAATATAATTAATATTAATACTATATATAATAAATTTATATATATATTATATATATATTAGTAATATTATATATATATTAATATATATATATATATATAATATATATAGGTATTATTTATATATTATTAATATATAATATTATATATGTATGAGTGTATATATATATACTATATGTATATATATATATTATATATATAGATTTATTATATTATATATATATATATATATATATATATATATATATATATATATATGACTATTATATATATATATATATATATATGTTTTATATAAGATGGTATATGTTACTATATACATATACTATAGTATATAAATAATATAACTATATTATAATATTATATACTATTATTTATATTTATACGGTATATATATAATATATAATTTATAATATTATATATATATTTATAGTGATGTATATATATCTATTATATATATATATACTATATACTATATTTATATATTTATATATATTAATAATATATATATATAATATATCATATATATATAAATAAAATAAATTTTTATTATAAATACTATATTATATTTTATTATATATATATACTATATTATATATCATATATATATAATATATAATTATATATAGTATATAATATATGTAGTATATATATATATAATATATATAATAATTATAATATATATATATATAATTATATATATTGTTATTATATATCATATATAATATATTTTATATATATATATACTATATAATATATATATATTATAAATATATATATTAAATATATATACTATATATATATATAGTATATATCGTTATATAAAAGTATTATATATTATATTATATAAGTATATATTATTATATAGATATATATTTATATATAACTTTATTATATATAGTTATATTATTAACAAAAGTGAAACATATATATCTATATATATATATTGATATATATAAAAGTATATATTATATATATTATTATATATATATATCTATATTATATATATATATATATATATATATATAATTTATAATAATAATAAACTTGTGGTCGTAATATTGAATTAGGACTTGATTAAGTCTGATGGGACTCACCTGAGGAACACGATAAAAGGAGTCTAGGTTTTGGCGTGAATAGACTTATCTTTTCAAAAAGTTACAAGATAAGTTTTTATTTAGTCTTGTTCTCTACAGTAAATAATGTCAAATAAAGAGAAAAAAAATAAGTCGTGTAATAATTAGATAGCACCACAAACCAACCAGTTCACAAAAAACTCAAAAAATTGTGGGGCGTGTCTCCGAACTACGCATCTTCGCATGAAGCGTAAGCAGGACACATGAATCAATTTTTTGGTATTTTGGCGTGATTCTTCGATAATAATTCGGATACTTTACGCTATTTTTTAAAAAAAATGTAAAATACGATACATTTGACCTTAAAAATATTGATCAAAAAATTTTATCTGCTTCAGCGACCCAGTCGGACTGAAAGGATTAAATGGCAAACTCCTAAAAAATTCAAGATTTTCGATATCTCTGGGATTTGGTGAATCATAATTATTAAATTTTTACATTTTACTAGAACTCATGGGCAGAGCTATTTCCAAGGAGAGGGCAAAAATTAAAAGAAAGAAATTCATCTAATCTCATGTCTGAAGTAATTCTCTCATGTGGCCGATGACATGGACTTTAAAGAAAGGAAGATTAAATACAATAGGGAAAAACACATGATGGCAAAGAGTTCCACAGAATAGATGTGACCTTAAAGAAAGAGGCACGACAATGACCAACTTGAAATTTCCTGTAATTGTTCTTTGTAATGTATCTTTCCAAACTTTATTTTTTCGCATTTTCAAATCTTCTACACTGTTCGAACTAGACCTTTGCTCAGGATATTTCTTTCTATACAGAAAAAAACTCTCTATCGAGCAATTATTTCTTCCAAGCGAAATTAAATTGCAATCTTCTATGTTTGTATTTGGGGTCTTTATTGAAGCATCTTAAACTCATCCAATGCTAGGTATACTGCCATTGGTGTCAACTTGTTAAGCACCATATCCAATGAATACTAATAACTGCGAAAAGGATCAGTATAATGCCATTACCACTAACTTCAAATGGTATTTAGCAAAATTTACTTCTGGTTCATTCTTCCTATTAATAATCCATATATTATGATTTTCTATGATGAAATCTGAAAGGGCAACATGGACTCAGAGTATACTATAACTACCATTTATAATCTTTGATATTGATGGGACTGTTACTTTTCGCATTTTACAGGGCCATTTTTCTTTGCAAGTATACATATTACGTTTATGAATTATTCACGATTTCCTCATCCTCAATATCATAGATTTCTAGATTACTTAAAATATAATTTTTTGTATTTTATGTTGTCCATACATGGTATAGTAATATTGTAATATCTTTCTGAGGTTTATTTCATCTAGATAATGCACACGTAACTAGTCTGCAGACTAAATCTTAAAAATCGCATAAAGAACATACTGACTGATGTAAATATGTAATTTAGACCCTATGTCATCGTCTTAATCGACTATTATCTGTTACCTTTAATGCTTAAATTTGGAACTGCTACTATGCAGGATAATAGCTTTTTGTTCAAGCTCTCTAACTATTTGTCCTGAAAGGTTTTTGTGTTTCATTACTGATATCTATCGTCCTGACTTCTTTATTGAGCTCTACTTTCTTTATCTTATATTTTGTTCGTAAATATTCACAGATGCCGTGCTGCTGCCGGTGCAGATTTTGAAACATCTTACTCGCTGAGTAGCTATCTTTCTCTCTATGGCAGAAGCTATTAATGATCTTGATCATAAACACTTAGACTGACATATTTCTGGTCTTTACAAAGTTACCACTACTGACCAAATCGCATTTGATCTGAGGTCACTTAAGCATAAACTTTATTTTGTCTTTAATGAACTTTTGGTTTAATTTCTCATACTATTGGCCTTTGTTTTATTTCTGAGAAATTCTTACAATTTATTATATACTATGAATTGTCTTTTTTACAAAATTGGACAAAATGTGATTTATTATTATTATTTACTACTTTTTACTATACTACCATAATTCTTTTTATTGTCATAATTATTATTTCCATTTCTAGTTATTATTATTATTATTAATTATTGAAATAGTTTAATGTATATTATTGTCCTTAATTCAATTGTCTTTTATAAACAGAATTTAGGACTGAAGTTTGGGCATAGAGACAGTTGGATAAAATAGCTAGTAAGGATTATTGCCGAAGTTCTCAAACAAATAATCGATATCAAAGAAGATGTAAGGTCTAGAGAAACTTATAAAAGTCCTATCGTTAACCTTTTCTTAATTTCTTTCAATATTGTTTCTAACTTTATATCTCCACTTATCACGTTGTTTGTAGGGAAAGTTTTTTTAAAAATTGCTAATAAATTCAGCCCAGTAGAGTTCAAAATTTCATTCTAATGGCGGTAATATTTTCCACTTGCATTAGTTGATAGAGTACTAAAAACAAAGAAAAGTCTGCCATAGCTTCACCATCTTCAATTCGTCTAATTTCAATTCCAGTCTTCTAAGCTTTTTTAGGTATGTATACGCATATACTTGTTCATTTTTCCATATTGTTGTCTCGAGTTTTCTAATATGCCTTTTAGTAAATTATATTTTCAAGTACCCAAAATGCATACAACTTCGTAACTAGAGTTTCTGTTTAGCCGTTTACTGTACTACTTGATTAATAGGAAAGTTTTGTTCATATTTCCATTTTTCACATTTTCTCTTCTATATTGGTTTTAAAAACTAGCTCATAAAATCTATTTAATTTTACATTGCTTTCCATTTTCATTAATATTTAGAATATTGTGTGCATCGAGAGGATATATTATCAATATAGAGCCATATCTCACTATTTACTATTGTCCTAAATCTCATTTTGGTATTTTATAAGATTCTCGTACTAATGTTATGATCTGCCTGGATTATTAGTTTTACTCACGTTTGTGCTTTAATTTACGATTTTTACTTCTTCATTTTTAATAACAGAAGTATCGCTTAATACTGATTGAAAATTAGACTGTTCCTAGACTTATTTGTGTCATAACAAAGCTTTTTATTAAACTATTGCTACTAAAATTTTTTAATGGCTACTGATGTAGTATGGTAGCAAATCTACACATTATCTTCGTTTATCCCTCTAGTTCTATCGCCAAGATATATAGTACAATGTTCTATCTTACAGTAATTTTATGTTTTACTTTTATTTTCAACTTTCGAGCAACAAATGATTGCTGCTTATTTGAATTTTGTGTCCTGACACTAGATTTACTTCAGCTCTACTACAGAATAATATTTCTGAGCACTCTATTCTTGTGGTATACTACCTTAGGCTTACGTATTTAACGTCATAATACATTAGTTGGAAATACTCACTCTTTTAATTGCATATATTAAGCGCTTCTTATATTTTGTAATGTAGTCCATGTAATTTGGTACAATTTTATCTGCCTCATTATCAGATTCCTACGGTAAAGTTAATTCGCATACATAAGCTGGTTTTTGTAACATGAATTCGCATCTTTGCCTGCTAATGTTTAATTTCATATTTACCGTTTTAATTCTTTCCGAGACCTTAATTAAAGGTCATTTAAGAAAGCATCGCCATAATTTGCCTTTAATAATGTGTAATTTTAAAGGTACACCGCTGCTAATGTTTCATGTGTCAAGCGGTACCAGCATCTTCAAGTTGTTTCTATTTCTCCTCATTCTGTTACCTCTACCGGTGCAGCCCCCACTTGCACTCCTGTTATCGCTCATACTAGGGATACCTTTCCTCCTCCTTCAGGAGCTTCTTCTCAGTTTCCTCCCGCTCTGGAGGACAGGCTATCCCGCCTGGAGAGGAGTGTAGAGGCTATCATAATGGATTTACGCTTCCTCACCCTCCGCAATCGCTACCCCACCCCGCATAGCACTAACACTCCCCGTGTAAGGTCACTCTCCTCCAGGAGGACCACTGGGGAGTGTTACTATCATCTCACCTTCCAGGAGCATGCCCGGAGATGTGTTCAGCCGTGCACATTCTCGGAAAACTCTGCAGCCAATTCTTAGGGGTGGTACAGGACACTGGCTCCCCTGCTCGGCACCACCTTCTGCGTGTTTTCGACCCTTCCACCAAGCGCCACTACCTTATAGATACAGGAGCTGAGATTTCTTGTCTCCCTTCAAATGGTCTGGTTCCTCCCGGTACTCAACCTACCCGTTTCCTGTGCGCCGCGAACGGTACTGCCATTGGTACTTACGGTGAACGTTCATGCACCCTCGACCTCTCCCTCAGGAGGGTTTTCCGATGGGTTTTCACAGTTGCTGCAGTCACTCAACCGATTATCGGCGCAGATTTTTTGAACCATTTCTACCTACTGGTGGATCTTTGGAACCAACGCTTAGTGGATGGCAACACCACCCTTTTCTCCAAGGGCAACATCTCTCCTTCTGCAGTAGGGAACATTTCCGCTGTTCATCCTCCCATTTCTTCTTCCCCCTTCCTCTCTCTCCTGCAGAAGGACTTTCCATCTCTTCTGCACCCCTGCTCTTCAATTGCCCCAGTTAAGCATTCAGTCCTCCACCACATAGAGACCACAGGTCCTCCGACCTTTGCACGTGCTCCGCCTCGCCCCGGAGAAGCTGAAGATCGCTCGTGCTGAGTTTGATCACATGCTTGAGTTGGGAATCGTTCGACCTTCCAAGAGCAGTTGGGCTGCACCCTTACACCTTGTCCCTAAAGCTACCCCTGGGGACTGGCGCCCCTGTGGAGATTTTAGGGCTCTCAACGCGATTACTGTTCCAGATCACTATCCCGTCCCTCACATCCAGTCTTTCACGTCCCACCTCAGTGGTGCTACAATATTTTCCAAAATCGATCTGGTCCGCGCCTATCACCAGATCCCTGTAGCACTCGAGGATGTTCACAAGACTGCCGTGATTACACCTTTCGAACTTTTTGAGATCTTGAGAACCCCCTTCGGTTTACGGAATGCTGTTCAAGCTTTCCAGCTGTTCATCGACACTGTCTTGCAAAGGCCACCCTTTTGTTGGGCCTACATCGACGACCTGCTTATAGCTTCCAACTCTGAAGAGGAACACAAGGAGCACCTTTCTGCTGTCTTCTCCAGACTAGACGAATACGGTATCCGCATCAGCCCGGAGAAGTCCCTTTTCGGTGTACCCTCTCTCACATTTCTTGGCCAGACAGTCTCTTCTGAAGGTGTTCGCCCCCTCCAAGAGCGTGTTGCCGCCATTCGTGCTTTTCCTTTACCCGAGACGCAGAAGCAACTGAAGCAGTTTCTCGGGATGCTGAACTACTACCATCGCTTTCTACCTGCAGCAGCTGCTGTCCTTCGTCCTCTCACAGAGCTCCTCCGCCCGAAGAAAAGAGGTGTCTCGGTCAAGGTAGAGTGGACGGAAGAAGGTCGCATTGCTTTCACTTCTGCAAAAGACGCACTCGCGGACGCCACTCTCCTTGTCCACCCACAGGACTCTGCACCAACTCGCCTTCAGGTTGATGCCTCCGATTTCGCGGTCGGAGGCGTCCTGCAGCAACACCTGAATGGTTCTTGGTCTCCTCTTGCCTTCTTCTCGAAGAAGCTACAGCCTGCGGAAACCCGCTACAGCGCCTTCGGCAGAGAACTGCTCGCAATCTACCTGGCAGTCAAACACTTCAGATACTTTCTGGAAGGTCGGGAATTTCACATTCTCACAGATCACAAGCCGATCACCTTCGCCATGGCATCTCGAAATGAACGACACTCGCCGAGAGAAGCTCGTCATTTGGAATATGTTTCTCAGTTTACGACAGACATCCGCCACGTCCCAGGTATGGATAATCTCACGGCTGATGCACTTTCACGCATCGAGATTACCTCCATATCTTCACTCCCCAGCATCAACTACGAGGACATGGCTACTGCACAGTCATCAGAAGAACCCTCTCTTCCCCAGGACTCTTCTCTGCAACTCAGGTGGATTTCTCTTCCGGGCATTCAGAAGAAACTCCTCTGTGACACGTCTACTGATGCTCCCCGTCCTTTCGTTCCTCCTGCTTTCCGCAAACCTGTTTTTCTTGCTCTTCATTCTCTTTCTCACCCCGGTATCGCGGCCTCTCAAATGTTGATTACAGCCCGCTTTGTGTGGCCTGGTGTTAATACCGATGTTCGAAAGTGGACTCGTGAATGCCTTCCTTGTCAGCGTTCTAAGGTGCACCGACACACCACAGCCCCTCTCGGGGAGTTTCTCCCCCCTGGAGAACGTTTTGAGAAAGTACATATCGACATTGTTGGTCCCCTTCCTCCTTCTGATGGGCATCAATATATCCTTACATGTATTGACCGCTTCACGCGCTGGCCAGAAGCCATTCCTCTCAAAACCGCCACTGCCGAAGTCATAGCTAAAGCTTTCATGACTCACTGGGTTGCGCGTTTCGGCGTACCGCTTACTGTGACCACGGATCAAGGTAGACAATTTGAATCTTTCCTTTGGAGAGATTTGATGCGCCTCCTGGGTTCTGAGCGCATCAGGACCACCAGCTTTCATCCGGCTTCAAATGGGATCATAGAAAGGTTTCACCGCCAGCTTAAGGCATCTTTGGCCGCTCACCCCCAGCATGAGCAATGGACTGAGGCTCTTCCTTTTGTACTTTTGGGCATCCGCTCCGCCCTCAAGGGAGATCTTCAATGCACAGCCGCGGAACTAGTCTATGGCTCTCCCTTACGCTTGCCAGGTGAATTCTTTTCTCAATCTTCCCCTTCACCTTTGTCGGATCCTCTCTCCTACCTCACCCGTTTGAAGAACTGTGCTGTGTCATGGAGACCATCACCTTCCAGACACCAGACAGTCCACTCTTTTGTTCCGAGAGAACTGGCCACATGCACCCATGTTTTCGTTCGTCACGACGCTCACAAGACTGCTCTACAGCCTCAGTATGACGGCCCGTTTAAAGTCTTGAGCAGGGCAGTGAAATTCTTCACTATTCAACGCCCTACGCGAACAGAGGTCTTCTGCATCGACCGTCTAAAGCCAGCTTTCTTAGAGACTGACCCTCCGAAGCCTTCCAACTTTCCACCCCCTCCATTTCCTGCTCCACCTTCACCTCCTTTTCCTACTCCTCCTGATTCTCTACCTCTTCATTCTTCAACACCTCCAAAATAGTCTCCTGTTTCTCCACCTCCTCATGCATCTGTCCTTCGCTCCACTCTGGCTCCTCCACCGGGTGAAAGAAGGACGCGTGCTGGCCGTCGGGTTCACATTCCCAGCCGCTACCTGGACTAACAGGAACCCTAACCACCACACTGAAAGGGGTACTGTAGCGGTCTGACAGACTCTAATTATTTATTTGTCTTTGTTTTTGTCACGTTTATTGCTTTGAGCCTAGGCTTCGGCCGCAATCATTTTTATTGGATCTACATATAGCGTGGAGTGCTATTTACGCAGCTGTTAAATCAAAATTAACAAAGCCTGGGGTTCAAGTCTTACTCAAGATTGGATCCGGCTATGACAAGGATCCTATCTTGAAAGGTGTGTACATAACCATAACTGAGCAACCTCAATAAATGTTGATATTTGTCATTGGAACTTTTCCTCAACCTTCCGAAGCATATAGTGGACTTACATCTTAGAAGTCTAATATATATATATATATATATATATATATATATATATATATATATATATATATATATATATATATATATATGCTATCTCTATATATATATATATATATCATCTGTTCCTTGCTTTCATAACTAGGGGTAGGGTGCTCAAACATGCACCGGGAATCCGAGGCATGCATGAGCATTTCTAGGGTATATATATATAATAGTGAGTTCAAACAGATACCTCTCTCTACTCTCTCTCTCTCTCTATATATATATATGTATATATATATATATATATATATATATATATATATATATATATATATATATATATATATATATATATATATATATATATATATATATATATATATATATATATATATATATATATATATATATATATATATATATATATATATATATATATATATATATATGTATATATATATATATATATATATATATATATATATATCTAACTAACTCACTCACTCTATATATAATATATGTCAGGTGGGCGAAATAAATTTGAGTTAAAAGGAATTTGCGGTGGGCAGATCAGTATATATATATATATATATATATATATATATATATATATATATATATATATATATATATTTTTTATATATATATATATATATATATATATATATATATATATATATATATATATATATATAGGCCAGCGTTTCCATTATCCGTCATATGTATCTTGAAAACTATTAATGCTACAGTAAAACGGAATACATTTTTGGAATCAGCGTAAAAAGTTAGTTCTGAAACGTATTAAATAACTATGGTTAATGAATTATAAATAATTATAAATAACAATAAATATGTTAATCTAATGTGGAAAATTTTATGTTCTCCGAGACCTTGAACACAGTTCACTTTAACGGGGTCTTCATTTCTTCTGTAAATTCGTTTAATGTGTCTGTAAATTCACATAGTTCGTTGTATCGGGGTTTGATTTACGAAGTCGTTAAATTTGTTTATATATATATATATATATATATATATATATATATATATATATATGATATATATATATATTTATATATATATATATATATATATATATATATATATATATATATATATATATATATATATATATATATATATATATATATATATATATATATATATATATATATATAGGGGCAAAATAGGGGGCTCGAGCCGACGGAGAACATAGGGGGGGATGTTCCATACCCCGTAGAGAGGGGCGGAGGAACCGCGACACCCAAATACCAAGAGCGGGGTTCCGGAGACCCTCCAATAGTCCTACCCCGTAGTTCCCGGAAGGCCGAGAGACCCCCGACTCCCTGTCATCGATTGCGGTACTTACACATGGGTATTCTTTAGTTTTAAACACCACCCATTATTTAAAAGGCAACGTAAGGTTACGTTAATTAAAATAAGTTTAAAATTACTATTCTACATTTATTAACTTTTTTAAAAACCGCTTTTTTTTTTTTAACGTGTTTTTTTTTTTTTTACGTTTACGCTGATTCAAAAATGTTTTCCTTTTACTGTAGCATTAATAGTTTTTAAGATACATATGACTGTTCTTGAAACTGACATATATATATATATATATATATATATATATATATATATATATATATACCTATATATATACTATATATATATATATATATATATATGCTCTCTTCTCCATATATATATATATATATATATATATATATATATATATATATATATATATATATATATAGACCTACAACACTCAGGAAAAAAAATTGGGTATTTTTAATATTAAGAGTAAATCGAATACGATTCCAATATCCCCATATTTATAAAACTAAGAGCTCAATTTTATTAAAACGCACAAAATCAGTACTAAATTAATATTTAGTAAATAATATGAAAAGCTTATTATTACTAACTCCAACTCCACACAGAATCATTCTCACTAATAACATGAAAATAAAACTACTGGTCTGCCGAGGCAAATTAGCTACCAGCCTCTAGGAGTCTGACTCAACTTAGGAGTAACCAGCGGACTCGTTAGGAAAAGATAGGTCAATGATTATATGTGAAATTATAGACCCAATAGTCTGTAGAGACTGATCAGTAATTTAAATATTGCAACAATTTTATCATAAATGCTTATGTTTTAAATCTATATTTAAAATTTTTTCTTGCTTAATATATTTAGTGGGATTCTTTAAAAATGACTGTCAGTTTCATGAACAATTTCTCAAGAGGCTTTACAGAGATTCAGGCACATAAGTATAACATAATTTACATAAAAATAAAGGATAATAATATTCTTGTCTCTTGTCAGCTAATCTTAGTCTTATTAGATACTGTCTTACTGAAATAGTAAATATCCGAAATAAAACCAAATCTTTAGTTGTAAAAATATAGCAATCTATTTTTGAAATTTATTGGGAAGTTTAGATAAATTAAATAACATAAGGGTACGAAAACAGTATTATGAGAGAATATTATAATTAAAATATATATAGGTAATATGACCTTTTCAAATAAGGAAATAGATCTTTGGTAAAAATAATGAAGTTAATAATAGCATATATATGTATAATAATATATATATAATATATAATATATATATAATAATAATAATAATAATATAATATAATAATAATAATATATATATATATATAATATATATATATATATATAGATATATATATAATAATAATAATAATATGTATATATAATAATAATAATATATAATAATATATATATATATATATATATATATATATATATATATAATAATAATAATAATAATAATAATAAATATATATATATACCAAATAATATATATGTATATATAATAATAATAATATATATCTATATAATATATATAATATGTATAATAATAATAATAATAATAATAATATAATAATATATAATATAATATATATATATAAATATACATATATATGTATATATATATATATATATATATATATGTGTGTATATATAATATAATATGTATATGTAATATATATATAATATAATAATAATATAATATAATAATAATAAT